>QXTE01000407.1:252167-262355 GCA_003942145.1 Platysternon megacephalum
TCATCTACCCTCCGTCTGATCCATCCCTCCATCCCCGTCCCCTGTGTCTGCTCTATTCATCTACCCTCCGTCTGATCCATCCCTCCATCCCCGTCCTCTGTGTCTGCTCTATCATCTACCCTCCGTCTGATCCATCCCTCCATCCCCGTCCCCTGTGTCTGCTCTATCATCTACCCTCCGTCTAATCCATCCCTCCATCCCCATGTACATTCCCATCTTCCCATTTATCCACCCTCATTCATAGCCCTCTATCCAGCCAACCCTCCATCCCCATAGACACCCCCCTCTCTCTCTCCTTTCCCCCACTGCCGACCACTGCAGGAGCACGGAGTGGGGGCAGGAGAGGGTGCCAGGGGCACAGCGGAGGCAGGTGCATGGCAGAGGCAGGGCAGGGGGCAGAGAGGCCCCAGCGGGGGCCAGGGTGGGGAGGTGCGGCAGGCGGGGCAGACAGCTCACCTGCGAATTTGATGTGGAACTTGTTCTCGGGTTTAAGGATCTGCACGTACAGGGGGCAGTTGGGGGCAAAGTCCTTGACCGCCCAGGCCCTGAGGATGGTCTGATGATCCTGGGGGGTGGGCGAGATGGGGGGCAGAGCGTCACAGCCAGGCCAGGCCCCCCACGTTTCCCCCAGCCCCCCAGGTGCCAGGAGGGATCACGCCTCCCCCCACTGCCCTCCCGCAGCCCCCAGCGCCCCGCGGAGGACGGAGAACCGGACAACACGGCCCCTGCCAGCGCGTATCAAAAGAAGCCACTGCAGGAGAGCTGCGCAGCCCAGCACAACGTTGCACTCCAGATGATTTGATGACAGTTTGCTGATGCAACTCGGTCCACAGATCTATTCAAGTGACACCATCATAGGACCTAACCACATCAGCCACACCATCCGGGGCTCGTTCACCTGCTCATCTACCAACGTGATATCTGCCATCATGTGCCAGCAATGCCCCTCTGCCATATACATTGGCCAAACCGGACAGTCTCTTCGCAAAAGAATAAATGGACACAAATCTGACATCAGGAATCATAACATTCAAAAACCAGTGGGAGAACACTTCAACCTCTCTGGTCACTCAATAACAGACCTGAAGGTGGCAATTTTGCCACAAAAAAACTTCAAAAACAGACTCCAAAGAGAGACCGCTGAACTTGAATTAATATGCAAATTAGATACAATTAACTTAGGTTTGAACAGAGACTGGGAATGGTTGGGTCATTACACTAATTGAATCTATTTCCTCATGTTAAAATATGTTAAAATATCCCCACACCTTCTATGGGTCATCTCGATTATCACTTCAAAGGTTTTTTTCTCTCTCTTGCTGATGATAGCTCATCTCAATTGATTGGCCTCTTACAGTTGGTCTGGCTACTCCCACCTTTTCATGTTCTCTGGATGTATAAATATCTTTCTGTGTGTTCCATTCTATGCATCCGATGAAGTGGGCTGTAGCCCACGGAAACTTATGCTCAAATAAATTCGTTAGTCCCGAAGGTGCCACAAGTACTCCTGTTCTTTTTGCGGATACAGACTAACACGGCTGCTACTCAGAAACAAGTGAATACGATGTAACTGGAATATGCTTCATGCAAAGGGTCTCTTGTAAGGTATCATTACAAAGCTTATAATCTACTGAGTGATCATCCTATTTGTATATATGTATCATTCTTGTATCTGAAACTAGAAATATGAAATATAACTCTAAGGGCCTATTGTAATTATGCAAAGTGGGGGCCATTAATGGTGGTTTGGAATCTTGATGGCTCCCATCAACCAGGAGAATTGACTTTAGATGGCTGTGTTTACTTGTAAGCCTTCCTGTGAGTCAGGCTGGGAAGAATGAAGATTTGGGGGTCTCCCAGGACATGTGACCATGTCACCTGGTACTGGAATCCATCTTAAACCTGGTGCTTTTCCATTTAGAAGGAGGGGTGGGGACCCAGCGAGACAAAAGATTCCCGCCTTGTGCCACAGCTATATAAGGGGGTGGAACAGAACAAAGGGGGCTGCAGTCATGAGAAATCCCTTAGCTACCACCTGAGCTGGAACAAGGGCTGTACCAGGGGAAAGGATTGGGCCCAGACTAGGAAGGAGTCTAGTCTGTGAAAGAAACTTATTGGAACATCTCTGAGGGTGAGATTTCATCTGTATTCAATTTCGTATTGTATTAGGCTTAGACTTGCGTGTTTTGTTTTATTTTGCTTGGTAACTTACTTTGTTTTGTCTGTTATTACTTGGAAACACTTAAATCCTACTTTTTATATTTAATAAAATCACTTTTGCTTATAAATTAACCCAGAGGAAGTAATTAATTCCTGGGGGAGCAAACAGCTGGGCATATCTCTCTATCAGTGTTACAGAGGGCAGAAAATTTATGAGTTTACCCTGTATAAGCTTTATACAGAGTAAAACGGATTTATTTGGGGTTTGGATCCCCTTGGGAGCTGGGTGTCTGGGTGTTGGAGACAGGAGCACTTGCTGAGCTGTTTTCAGTTAAGCCTGCAGCTTGTGGGGGACGTGGTTCAGACCTGGGTCTGTGTTGCAGCAGGCTGGTGTGTCTGGTTCAATGAGGCAGGGTTTTGGAGTCCCAAGCTGCCAGGGAAAACTGGCTCAGAGGTAGAGTCAGCACATCAGGTGACAGTCCCAAGGGCGTCTCTGTGACCGAACCCATCACAGGAGTATCTGGGTGCTACCCTGTAATAAATACCCCTCCCTCCATCTTTAACCCTGTGCTGGGGCCGGCTGCGTTGCCCGCAGGGCGGGATACCAGTGCGTGGCACCTACCGCAGCGATCCGGTCCCCCTCGAAGCGGTTGCTGAGGATAAAGCAGGCCTCTGCGTCATCCATCCTTCGGCGGGGGGAGAAGAGACGGGGGGTTAGCAGGAAACCAGACCCCAGCGGGGCAGCTTAGACCAGCTGGGGGGAGCAAAGTGGCTGGAGACAGGATGGGACTGGACCCCTTGTCCCCCCTCTGTGACGAAGTGAGAATGTTTTGTTGTGTTATGTGAATACTGAGGGGGAAGGTTGCAGGGGAGCTGAGCTGGGACTGTCTGCATGGGGGAAGGGAGATACCTGAGCATGTAACATGAGAACCAGGAGGGGAGTTGGAGACCAGGTAACACCTTTGACTGGGAACCTGGACACAGGACAAAGCCCAGGGGAGGAGCCGTGGGGGAAGGGAGAAAGGAGATGCCTGGAAGGGGTTGGGGAGTTTTTGGAAGATGGCTGGGAATGAAGAGGGGACTCTGACGGGGCTGGGGCTTCCCAGCGGGGAGAGTGGCCTCCCTGGGGCCCCCAGATGGACCTAACTAAAGGAGATCCTGTTGTCTGTACTGGCAAGACCTGTTTTGGACTGTGTTCCTGTCGTCTCAATAAACCTTCTGTTTTACTGGCTGGCTGAGAGTTATGGTGAATCGCAGGAAGCTGGGGGTACAGGGCCCGGACTCCCCCACACTCCGTGACAACTGGTGGCAGCGGTGGGATCTACTGCACCCCATGGACGGCACTTCCTGCAGTAAGTGACTGGGGAGCAGTAAAACGAAGGGGGATTGACGGGGACCAGGCGAAGAGTCAGCGAGGGACGGTTTCAGGAGTGATTAACCCCTGGGAGCGTGTGACCAGTGAGAAGGACTGTTGCAGTAACAGGGTCCCCCGGGGAATTGCAGCGAGCAGTCCCAGGGGCGGAGGAGTCTGCAGCTCGACCCTGGCAGAGAGGTGGTGACCTCGAGAAGGGCTGGCACACTAGGGGTCTCCCTGGAAACTGTGGGGAGCGGTGAGCACCCAGGCCTGTGAGTGGCCAGCAGGAAGATGTATGCCAAGCGGCTTAAGAGCGACCTGGTGGAGCGGTGCAAGCAGAGGGGGCTGCGCACTGGGAGGCTCACTAAAGAACAGCTCATTGCCCAGCTGGAGGAGGGAGATCGCTTGAATGATCTGATTCCTGTCTCTGAGGGAAGCAGCCTGGCAGATGCAGCGCAGGCACCAGTGTCTGTCCCAGCTGGGAGTGGTCAGCCAGCCGCTGAGGGCTTCCCGAGAACCCCCCTTCCTAGGCCTAGGGGAAGGGTGGGGAGGAGCCCCGTGAATACCAAGGGCACCGTGACCCCCCCGGCCAGCAGGGGATCCTCCCGGCGAAGCTCGCCGGCCAGCAGAGGATCCCCCCGGCGACGCTCAGCCTCCGAGGAAGGGGGGCGGCTGGATTGGGGGAGAGAGCTAAAACTGAGAGAGCTGGCGGATCGTGAAAAACAGAGACAGCATGAACGGGAGGAGCGAGAACAACAGAGACAGCATGAAGAGAGACAAAGGCAGCATGAACGGGAGGAGCGAGAACAACAGAGACAGCATGAACGGGAGGAGCGAGAGGAACGGGAAAAGCAGCATCAGCGTGAGCTGGAACTGGCCAGGCTGAGGAGCAGTGGGGCCCCGGCTGCGGTGAGTGAGGGGGGACCCAAGACTGCAAGGAGCTTTGACAAGCACATCCTGGCCCAGCGTAAGGAGGGGGACGACATGGATAGCTTCCTGACTGCCTTTGAGAATGCCTGCGAGATGCACAGGGTTGATCCTGCAGACAGGCTCCAGTTTCTCACCCCCTTACTCGACCCCCCAGCCGTGGCGGTGTACAGCCGACTGAAAGGGACGGAGACAGGGGACTATGAACTGTTCAAACAGGTCCTACTCCGCGAGTTTGGCCTGACCCCTGAGATGTACCGGAAAAGGTTCCGGAGTCAGCGAAAAACCCCTGAGGTCAGCTACCTACAAATGGCCAACCGGATGCGGGAGTACGCCCGCAAGTGGACAGCTGGGGCCCAAACTAAAGAGGACCTGCTCGACCTATTCGTACTGGAGCACCTGTATGAGCAGTGCCACTCCGACCTGAGGCTGTGGTTGGTGGACAAAAAGCCAGAGAGTCCACAGCATGCAGGGCAGCTGGCCGACGAGTTTGTGAACAGTCGGGCAGGGGATACCAGGGAGGGGTCCCACAGGAACAGGCCCGCCGCGATGCAGCGAGAGAGTCACCATGGGACCTCCCATAGGGAAAATAGGGAGAACCCCCACCAAAGGGGAACATCCGGCGTCAGGACCGACCGACCCGCTCGAGGGGACCAACGGGACATGAGCTGCTATTACTGTGGCCGGGGAGGCCACATACGGGCCCAGTGCCCCAAGCTCAGGGACAGGCTGAGCAGACCGAATCCGCACAGGGTTGACTGGGTAGAGACCCAGCCAGATGAGGGGCAGACGGCCCAGGCAAGGAGAGCTGACAACCTCCCAACTGCTCAGGAGGGAGGAGGGCCCCAAGCCAGTTTCTCTGGGGGGATGGATGCTCCGAACACCAAGTTCTCCGTTTACAGGGTGGGCGCGGGGCTGTCCCTGCGGAGCGATTGCCGTGTCCCCCTGGAGGTGGATGGGAGGAACGTCTATGGGTACTGGGACACGGGCGCTGAGGTGACACTGGCCCGGCCCGAGGTGGTAGCTCCAGATCGGGTGGTGCCCGACACCTACCTGACTCTGACGGGGGTGGGCGGGACCCCATTCAAGGTGCCCGTGGCGAGGGTACACCTGAAATGGGGGGCCAAGGAGGGCCCCAAGGACGTGGGGGTACACCACCATCTGCCCACTGAGGTGTTGATGGGGGGAGACCTGGAGGACTGGCCAAGCAACCCCCAGGGTGCCCTGGTCGGGACCCGTAGTCAGGGCCAGCGAGGGGCACTGCACCCTGACCCTGGGGAGGGTACCTTGCCCGAGGCGCAGGACCCTAACCCGGTGGGGAGGGAGCGCCCAGGGACACGACTCAGAGAGGCTGCGGCCTCAGACCCAGCCAGCAGGAGGGAGCAGGTCCCCATCCCTGGCCCAGCCGCTGAGTTCCAGGCCGAGTCGCAGAAAGATCCTTCCTTGCGGAAGATAAGGGACCTGGCCGACCTCAGTGCGGTACAGACCATGGGGAGAGGATGCCGGAAAAGGTTCCTGTGGGAGAAGGGATTCCTGTACCGAGAATGGGCTCCCCCCGGGGAAATGGAGTCAGGGGGAGTCAGGAGGCAGCTGGTGGTACCCCGGAAGTATCGCCGCCAGCTGCTGTACTGGGCCCACGACACCCCCCTCTCAGGGCACCAGGGAATCTGGCGTACCCAGCAGAGGCTGCTAGAGAACTTTTACTGGCCGGGGGTGTTTGTTACGGTCCGGCAGTATTGCCGATCCTGTGACCCCTGTCAGAGGGTGAAGAAGGCCCGGGACAAGGGGAAACCAGCTTTGGGACCCGTGCCCAGCCTAGGGGAGCCTTTCCAGGGGGTGGGCAAGGTCAGAAGGGGGACTCCTCACCAAGGGAGCTCGAATCACAGCCCGCCAGACTGGAACACTGGGAGAAGACCCCACCCCAGTCTGAACCCCAGGGGTATGGGGGTGGAAAAAGGGCACAGGCCGCATAAGCCTCCCCACAGGCGGGCTACCCGTGCCATCTAGCAGACCCGACTTAAAGGGGGACAGAAAACTGGAAGGGCCTGGTGTAATTCTCACCAAGGAATGGGAGAGATGATGGGGCATCCATGGGAACGTTGCTAGGTTCGAACTTCCCCAGGTCACTGGCTGAAGTGACCCTGCTCAGTTCGGTCTCGAAGGGGGGAGAGGTGTGACGAAGTGAGAATGTTTTGTTGTGTTATTTGAATACTGAGGGGGAAGGTTGCAGGGGAGCTGGGCTGGGACTGTCTGCATGGGGGAAGGGAGATACCTGAGCATGTAACATGAGAACCCAGGAGGGGAGTTGGAGACCAGGTAACACCTTTGACGGGGAATTCGGACAAAGGAAAAGGCTGGGGGAGGAGCCGTGGGGGAAGGGAGAAAGGAGACGCCTGGAAGGGGTTTTTCAGTTTTGGAAGCTGGCTAGGAATGAAGAGGGGACTCTGACGGGGCTGGGGCTTCCCAGCGGGGAGAGTGGCCTCCCTGGGCCCCCCAGATGGACCTAACTAAAGGGAATCCTGTTGTCTGTACTGGCAAGACCTGTTTTGGACTGTGTTCCTGTCGTCTCAATAAACCTTCTGTTTTACTGGCTGGCTGAGAGTTATGGTGAATCGCAGGAAGCTGGGGGTGCAGGGCCCGGACTCCCCCACACTCCGTGACACCCTCACAGACAGGGCCAGCCCCCTGCCCCGGCACCCCTCCCCTCACAGACAGTGTGGGGCAGGGCCTCCCCATGTGGGTCTGCCAGCTGGCTGGGGGGCAGCCAAGGTGTTCCGACCCTATTGGCCAGTTCCACTGATTTCTTCTGTCCATTGGCTGAGGGGGATGAGAGGAAGGGCCCCCCAGGCCTGAGGCCGCCCGCCCGGCTGGCACTCACTTGGCCCGCATGAGGTCCTGGTCCTTGAGGGCCGAGCCCTGCAGGAAGATGACGCGCTGGGACCAGAGCGGGATCTGCAGCACCCGCCTCACCGCCACGTCCATCTCCGTGGGGCACAGGATCACCACGTAGTAGTCCTGCCGGGGAGACGCGGGGCATGGTCAGGGCACGGCCAGCCCTCTACGCCTCCCCGGCACGGCCAGCCCCATATCCCGGGCCAGCCCCCTGGGCCAGCCCCATATCCCAGCACAGCCAGCCCCATATCCCGGCACGGCCAGCCCCCCGAGCCAGCCCCATATCCCGGCACAGCCAGCCCCATATCCCAGCACAGCCAGCCCCCCGGGCCAGCCCCATATCCCAGCACGGCCCGCCCCCCGGGCCAGCCCCCCCAGGCCAGCCCCATATCCCAGCACCGCCCGCCCCCTGCGCCCCGCCCCCCCGCCCCCCCCCCCCCACCCCCCCGCCCCCCCCCCCCCAGCCCCCCCCCCCCCCCCGCCCCACCCCGCCCCGCCCCCCCCCCCCGCCGGCCCCCCCCCCCCGCACGGCCCGCCCCCCGGGCCAGCCCCATCCCCCAGCCCAGCCAGCCCCCTGGGCCAGCCCCACATCCCCGGACCAACACCCCCCTGGGCCCGCCCCCCCCCGTCCCACCCCAGGCCCAGCCCCCCCCCCCGCCCGTCCCCCCCCGCCCCCCCCCCCGGGCCAGCCCCCCCCTGCCAGCCCCATATCCCAGCACGGCCAGCGCCCCGGGCCAGCCCCATATCCCGGCACAGCCACCCCCATATCCCAGCACCCCCAGCCCCCCACGCCAGCCCCCCACCCCCCCCCCCCCCCGCCCCCCACCCCCACCTCCCCCGCCCCCCCCCCCCCCCTGCCCGCCCCCCCCCCCCCCCCCCACCCCGCCCCCCCCCCGCCCAGCCCCCCCCCCCCCCCACCCCCCCAGGCCCGCCCCCCCCCCCCCCCCGCCCAACCCCCCCCCCTCGGCCGCCCCCCCCCGCCCCCCCCCCCCTCCCGGGCCGGCCCCCTGCGCCAGCCCCATCTCCCCGCACAGCCAGCCCCATATCCCACCACAGCCAGCCCCCTGAGCCCGCTACCTCCCTCCCCCACGCCCAGCCCCCCCCCGTGCGCCCCTCCCCCGCGCCCTCCCCCCCCCCGCCCCCCACCCACCTCCCCCCCCCCCAGCCCCCCCCCCCCCCCCCCACACCCAACCCCCCATCCCCCCCCCCCCCCCCCCCCCAACCCCCCCGCCCAGCCCCCCCTGCCCACCCCGCCCGCCCCCCCGGCCCGCCCCCCCCCCCCCGCCCCCCCCTCCCCCCCGCCCCCCCCCCCCCGCCCCCCCGGCCCGCCCCCCCACCCCGCCCACCCCCCCCCCCCCCCCCCGCCCCGCCCCCCCCCCCCCCGCCCCCCACCCCCACCTCCCCCGCCCCCCCCCCCCCCCTGCCCGCCCCCCCGCCCCCCCCCCCCCGCCCCCCCCTCCCCCCCGCCCCCCCCCCCCCGCCCCACCCCCCCCACCCCACCCCCCCCCCCCCCCCCTCCCCCCCGCCCCCCCCCCCCCAGCCCCCCCCCACCCCCAGCACCCCCCCCCCCCCCCGCCAGGCCCCCCTTCCCAGCCCCATATCCCAGCACAGCCGGCCCCCCGGGCCAGTCCCCCCATGCCAGCCCCATATCCCAGCACAGCCAGCCCTCTACGCCTCCCGGGCCGGTCCCCCCATGCCAGCCCCATATCCCAGCACAGCCAGCCCCCTGAGCCAGATACCTACATCTCCCAGGCACAGCCAGCCCCTGTGCCAGTCCCCCCGGGCCAGTCCCCCAGGCCAGCCAACCCCTTTCCATCCCCCACCCTCCCCCCACCCTTCCATGGGGTCCCCCCGCAGCAGGCAGCAATAGTAACCTCTTATCCGGTAGGTCACCGGCCCCTCTGCCGGGGGTACCGGGGTCTGCCCCCTTCCCCGGCCATAATGCAGCACAGAGCCAGCAGCGCTCCATCCAGGGCGTGACGCTGCCATCGGGACTCCTGGGTTCTACTCCTGGCTCCACCCTCTCCGTGCCTCGGTTTCCCCTTTGTCTACTTAGTGGTTACCCTCAATTTATCCTGAGAACCCAGGATTGGGCCCTGAGAGCTTCCAAAGCATGTTTTTCCCGGAGTGGGGAGGGGGGGCCTTGAGTCAGCTGCCCCATCTATGTCCCCCCGCAGCCCAGCTGCTGGTTCGATTCCTGGGCAAGGGAGATAAAATGGGTCGCTCTGTTCCCTGCGCCCCCCTCCCACCTAGGCTGTGCCAGGCACGAAGGCCATGCAAGACATGGTGCAGCAGTCTGTGGGGGTGTCTCATTTGCACATATGAATATGCAAATCACCCCTTCTGCTAGTTGAGGGCGTTGCTCCTGAGTTGACAAGGAGTGAATGTGCTGGCAGGCGGTGGGGGGGGGGAAGGGGCAGACCAGGGTGTGCAGCGAGTGTGGGAGCGAACGGTGCATTAACCCCCCCAAAACCTGAACTGGACCCCCAGACTTTCATGTCCAAATCTTACCCCAAGTCCCATGCTGACCCCTCAAAACCCGGCCCTGCCCCCACCTCCACACTGACCCCCCCCAAACCATGTTCTGCCCCCAAGCCCCACACTGATACCCCAAACCCTGTCCTGACCTCCAAACCCCACACTGACCCCCCAAACCCCACACTGACCCCCCAAACCCTGTCCTGCCCCCCAAACCCCACACTGACCCCCCAAACCCTGTCCTGACCTCCAAACCCCACACTGACCCCCCCAAACCCTGTCCTGTCCCCCAAACCCCACACTGACCCCCCAAACCATGTTCTGCCCCCCAAACCCCACACTGACCCCCCCAAACCCTGTCCTGACCCCCAAGCCCC
>QXTE01000407.1:267502-299490 GCA_003942145.1 Platysternon megacephalum
TGGGCCCGTGGGCGCTGCCAGCCGGGTTAGCCCCCTGGGGCTGGGATCCTTCCTGGCTGGGAGCGCCTGCCTGAGAGTCCCCGGGCCCGGCAGCGAGGGGCTGGGGCGGCGTCTCTGGGGCTGGGAGCGAGCGTGGGGGGTAATGGGGAGGCAGAGGAGCTGGCAGGCCACTTCTCGGGAGGGGGGGCTGTTTCCTGGGGCTGGGGGGGCTGTTCCCTCCCTCCTGCTGGAGGGGCAACCCCCCCACCACTCCATTTTTACCCCCCCCCCAGACCTTCAGCACCAGGAAAAGCCGGCAGCCTGTCTGGGGGGCCCTGTCTCCTGCCTTGCACTGGGGCCTCCCCAGGTCCCTAGCCTGGGGGGAGGGGGCAGGGGGCCCTGCGGCTCTCCCCAGGCTCCGGGGATCCCCAAAAACCGGCTGTTCCCGGCCCTGGAGGCTCTAATCCACCTCTCCCGGAGCCGACAGACGGCAGGAGCCAGCACTTCATGTCCTCGCCCGCCTCCGTCACCGTGTGGGGCCTGCTGCTGCCAAGCCGCCAGGCAGGGCTCCCCACACGCCAGCTCCGGGTGGCAACTACCCGGCACCCCCCAGACCTGGCCGGGACCATGGACACACCATGCACACGCAGCCACACACAATGCACACGCAGCCACATGCAGTGCACATACAGCCACATGCAGTGCACACGCAGTGCACACGCAACCACATGCAGCCACACGCAGCGCACATCCAGCCACACACAATGCACACGCTGCCACACACAGCGCACACGCAGCGCACATCCAGCCACACACAGCGCACACGCAGCCACACACAGTGCACACGCAGTCAAGGCCACTGATGCCAGCTGGGGATCTGGCTCGGTGGATCCAGGAATTTGCCTCCTGTCTCTGGGCCCAAATGCAATGGTGCCGGGAGCGGTTCCCCTGCGGGGTTGATCCGGGGTGACCCCGCTGGAGCGGCGTGCTGTCTACACCAGGGCAAGGGAGCTCGGAGAGCCCGATGTGCAGCGGGGCCTAGGCAGCAGTGCCCCGTGGGGATGGCCCTGGCTGGGCTGCCGGGCTGGAGCTGTGAAAAGGCAGCGGAGAGGCAGGACGCCCCCTCCTGGCCGGCAGAGAGAGCTCGGCTCCTGCCAGGCTCCAGCTTTCCCCCTCTGGACTCCCCCCCCCGCCCCCAGCACTGACCTGCCCCACGGTCACCCCAAGTGGCTGGACCCTGCTCCTGGGGAATCCAGGCCCCCCCAGCCAGAGTCATTGTTTCTTCCCGAGATGCCACGGCCAGAAGGACCTGGTTCGCCCCCCTGCCCAGTGCAGGTCGTGGGTCGGCCCTGAGCTCAGAGCAGTCAGGGCCGGAGAACCCACCGCACCCCCGGGTTCCTTCCCCTCCCTGGCAAGCACCTTCCAGCCGCTGGAGCCGGTTCGAGCCTGGCTGCTGGACTGAGGAGCCCGTCAGCAAACGGCTGCTCCCCAGGTCCCCCCCTGTTACGCTAATGGGACCGAGCCCCGAGTGCACCTGGTTCACCAAGAGTCAGTGACCCGCCCCCCAGGTCCCACCGCGCCCCAAAGCTCACCTGGATGGGCAGGACAATCAGCGCCACGCAGATCATGATGACGACCAGCAGCTGGGAGGGCCAGATCTTGGGGGTGACGTCCCCGAAGCCCACGGTGGAGAAGGTGACGATGCAGAAGTAGAGCGAGTCGAAGAGGGTCAGGTTGTTGCCCGCGCGCTCCAGGTGCTGGATCCCGCAGATGCTGGGGGGGTGGGGGAAGGGGGAGCCACCGGTCAGCATCACAGCCAGGATCATCGGGATGCGCTGCCTGGTGAGTGACGTGCCTCGCCCCAGAGCTGGCTGCAGCAATGCAGCATGGGGAGGGGCAACCCCACGCTGACCCCTGCAGGCGGGGGGGGGGGGTACAGCCGGCTCTGGGGGTTCAAGGCTCCAGGCCCAAGTGACAGGTGCACAAGGCCCGGCCGGGCTGCTGTCCATGGTGCTGTCACTCACCAGCCCCCAGGGGGTCGCCGCCGAGCCCAGACCCTTTGCTCCGTCACAGCCCAGGGCACGGGGCCAGGCTGAGCGTTGTCCCTGCCCCAGCGGGCTGGGCAGGACCCTGCATGGTGCCTCCACCTCCCCGGGCCCCCTCCCAGCCCCCGCTGCCCAGGCCCCACTCACCAGGTGAACATCAGGCAGACCAGGGTGCAGACCAGAATCAGGACCTGGTTGAACATGGCGGAGTGCGTCCGCTGGATGGCGCGGTGGAGATCGTTCTGCTGGGACGAGAGGCGGGGGGTGGGGGGGCCGCTGAGGGGCCGGGTGCTGCCGTCCCCTCCCCCACCCGGCAGGCAACACGCGCGGCCCGGCACGTCTGGGACTCGCGACACACACACCGAGCCCGGCACGTCTGGGACAGGCACACAGAGAGCCTGGCGCACCGTGGACAGCCAGCAGAAATCCCAGACCCAGCTGGGACCGTGGGTGCTGCTCATTGGCATGGTGTGTGCCCCACCCCCACCCCCTGCCAGACGGGGCCAGGGAGCCATTTGCTGCTGTCTGGGAAGGGCCAGCAGAGGCGAGGGAGGGGGGAGGCAGAGCCGTGTCCCCCACCCCTGGGCGAGCCCCCCCTTCCCCAGCCTTGAGACTCACAATCATGTTCTCCAGGGCGTGCTTGGCCAGCCAGCAGTTCAGGAACACCGGGATGAAGAGATTGCGCAGCGGGGGCCAGAACACCTGAGCGGGGGGGGGGGGGGGGGGTTAGCAGGGGGGGGGGGGGGAGAGCCCCGCAGAGCCCCCCCCCTCGGGCACAGGACAGACCTCCCAGCAGCAGGAATCTGCCCTGCCCTGTGATTTGCTGGATGTGGGAGGCCTGAGGCCTGGTCAGGGCGGGGGTGGGGATGGTATCTTGTAGGGAATCCCACTTCTGCCACCATAGGCCCCTGGCCTAGGACAAGAACATGACAAGGGCCAGTCAGCTTAAGGGTGGAGGGGTGATGGATCCAGGGGGGAGGGTTATTGAGGGAAGCAGTGAGATCAGGGAGGGATTTAGTTGGGGCTGGGATGGGGCAGTTGGTGGGAGTGATGGGATCTAGTGGGGGCTAGTGGGGGAAGGGGGTTAATGGGGAAGGGGATGTAGTGGGGGGATGGGGAGGGGGTCCCTGGCTCCGACTCACCGTGATGAGGAAAGGTGCCGTGTTCATCATCTCCAGCATGAAGGGAACCCGCAGAACCTGCTCCCACAAGTTCCCCTGGCGACGGGAGAGAGGAAATCAGAGCCCGAGGCCTCCCACCAGGAACAAACAGTAACGGATCCCCCTGCCCCCCCAGCCCTGGCCCCCCTTCCCCAGTTCACTCAGGATTGAGGGGCATTGGCTGACCTGGCAAGGGAACCCACGGCTGGGATAATGCGGGGCTGGGGGTCCGGATTGAGGGGAACCAGCCGAGCTGGGTGTGTGTGGGGGGAGCAGTTTCCATTGGTCCTGTCCACGCGGCTCTACCAGTCTTTCACCAAACTACCACAGCCTGTTGTAAAGCTGGGGGGGACAGGGGGGGCTCCACGAGTGCTTGTCTCTCCCCTGGTCCCACGGCTTTAATGATTCGGCTCAAAGGGCGGGGGGTCATTAAAATAAACGAAGGGGAAAGATCTGGGAACTCCCAGCCACTTGGGCGCCAGACAGCTGATTGGGGAGAACTGACCTTGTCAATATCAAGACTTGGGGGGGGGGGCATTAAATCCAGCTACACTGCCCAACCCCCTCAGCTACAGCCTCTCTCCCCTCCAGTCCCAGCCCCACTCCCCCCATCACCAGGGAATGGAATGATCCCAGGACAGGGGGGTCCCTCCCTGCCCCCTCTCTGCCCATCCCCCCCAAAGAGCTCATCACTCCAGGGGTGTCCACCAGCTGCCTCAGGAGGGGGCCGGGTTGCCACGTATTGGGGGATTGGGGACGGGGCTGGAACCCTGAGGGCCAGATCCTGAGCTGGGGTAAACCAGGGTGATTTACACACGTGACGAGTCTGGCCCCCTCCCCTGGCTCGCTCAGAGGGACCCCCTCTAGCAGGTGATAGCAGCGGAAAGGCAGAGATCCCGGGAGAGGGGGCGGGGGGGGCAGAGGGGGTACCCGTTTTCTCCTGGCATTGGCCTCCCAGGGAGAGTCCAGTGCCGGGGATTCCTGCCTCCGGGGCCCATTGAGGGACAGGGGAGTTGGTTCAGGCCAAGGCGATTTGCACAGAGCAGCCCCCCCCCAGGTTGTACCTTGTAGCCGAGATACACCAGCAGCATCGTCTCCAGGAAACTGATCAAAGCCACCAGCACCTGGGGGTGGGGAACGGGGGGGGTCAGTAAGGGAACGGCACTGCCAGCCCCACATGGAGCCCGGAGCTTTCCCCACCAGTGCACGGCCTCGGGCCGTCCCAGGGGACGGGGAGAGGACCCCAGCTCCTGCCCAGCAGCCGTTGGCCCAGCAGGCCCGAGGATTACGGCTACGATTTGGTCATGGGTATTTTCAGTAAAAGTCAGGGACGGGTCGTGGGCAATAAAGAAAAATTCACTGAGCCCGCGACCCGTCCCTGACTTTTACTAAAATACCCACGACCAAATCTTCGCCGTAATCCTCGGGCCTGCTGGGCCGATGGCTGCTTGGCAGGAGCTGGGGTCCTCTCCCCGTCCCGCGGGGTGGCTGGGAGCTCCGGGGCCGGCACCACCTGGGGGAGCTCAGAGCTCCAGGGTCCCCCTGCTGCCCTTGGCGGCTGGGAGTTCGGGGGCCCCCGGTGCCTCAGGTGGGACCCTGCGGCTCCCAGCCTCCGGTGCTGAAATCACAGAGGTCTTTGGCAGTCACAGATTCCATCCGTAGCCGGAATGATCCCCGGGGCCCTTGGCCAGAGGGTAGATATTTAAAGTGAGTCAAGCCAGGCTGCCGCTGCTTTCTCCACCCCAACCCCGACCCCCCACCCCCAGGCTGGCTGGACTTTCCGAGTCCTGGGCCTTCCTGGCTTCCGCTCTTCGCTGCCTGGGATCAGCTCTGTTCCCTTGCCCCTTGTGTGTGCAGCATTGCCCAGCGGCTGTTAAACATTGCCGGGTGACCGCGCCCCACCCCAGAGGTGGCTGCATGTCAGCGCCCAGAGAAGCAACCTCTGGGATCCTTTGGGAGGAAAGAGGCTGGTGAAACTGCCGACACGCCACCTCCCTCGATAGCTCAGTCCCCTCCCAGTGGGGGGGTCCCTCCATGTGTCCATCACACCCCCAAGGCAACCCCCCCAATACTGGGACACAGACTCCTAGGCCCCCACAAGTCACTAACCCCCACGCGCTCCAGCCCCCCGCTGCTCCCCCTGCAGACCCCCCACTCACCTGCAGCCCCCAGAGGGGCAGAGGCCTATTCACCCAGATAATCGGGGTCCTGGAAGAGAAAAGCCACATTGAGGGCAGGCTCCAGAGCTCCCCAGCCCTGGCCCCGCCGGCTCGGCGCCTCCGGACACTTACCAGTCAAATTTATTCAGGTGGTGAGCGGAGTGGTTCTGCCTGGGGCAGCCCCAGCTGGAAAAGCAGAAGGAGACAGACAGACAGACACAGACTTCTGAGCCCCTGGCCATCGTCTCCCCAGAGGCTGAGCCATTCACCGGCCCGGCCCAGGATTCTGCCCACCCCATCCTCATCCCCACCCTGGGGTGCCCGCTGTGATCTCCATGCCAAGGTTGCTCAGACAGCCTCTCCTGCCCCGCACGTGCAGCTGGCACGTCCCCGGGCAGGGTCGGGTGATTGGAGCATTCTGGGTAACATGGGGGCTGCCCCTGGGGCGCCCGTGCCCACCCCACCCTTTCTGGGCGGCTCCCAGCACGGCGCTGCCAGTCCCCATAGGGCTGTCTCTCCTGGCTCTGAGCGAGTCACTCACCAGCCCCCTCGGCCCTCCTGGGGGTCATCCAGCAGCACCCGGATGATGTACAGGAGGCAGCTGAGCAGCTTGAGCGAAAAGTTAAACAGACGCACCCGCAAACCTGAAACACACACGGGGGGTGAGACCGGCAGTGCCCCATACGCCGCGCTGGGGTCAGCACAGCCTGCGAGGGCAAAGCCCCCACCCCACTCCCTACAAGGGAACCCAGGAGTCCTGACGCCCAGGCCTCCCTGCTCTAACCGCTAGACACCACTCCCCTTCCCAGAGTTAGATAGAACCCAGGAGTCCCTGCCCCCCCCCCACTGCTCTAACCACTAGACTCTACTTCCCCTCCCAGAGTTGGGGATAAATCCAGGAGTCCCCCCCCACTGCTCTAACCACTAGACTCTACTGCCCCTCTCAGAGTTGGGGATAAATCCAGGAGTCCCCCTCCCCCCCCCCCACTGCTCTAACCACTAGACTCTACTGCCCCTCCCAGAGTTGGGGATAAACCCAGGAGTCCCTGCCCCCCCCCGCTCTAACCACTAGACTCTACTGCCCCTCCCAGAGTTGGGGATAAACCCAGGAGTCCTGGGTCACAGGATTCCTGCCTCAAGCCCACATCTTATGGTCGAGCTAGAGCTAGCGGGACAGAGTAACGCCCACGAGGCGAGGGAGGAGATGTGGCTGGAGGGGGGAGAAAGGGGAGGGTCCCGGGGGCTCCCAGCTGTGATTCGGTCCCATCCCCTGTGGGCCAGGCAGACCCAGTTCGGGGCCCCGGCAGCTGCAGACCCACGGAACCGTCCATCGCGGGCTGAGGTGCCTGGGCCGTGGGGAGGCCACGCCCTGCTCTAGCCGTCCCAGACTCTGCGCCCCCCCCCCCCCAGGACTGGGGGCAGCCGGAGCAACTCACTGGAGCGCTGGTTCTTGATGAAGAAGAGTTTCAGCCGCTCTTTGAAGGTGTTTTCGTTGACGTAAAACTCCACTTGGACCCTGCGAGAGAGACGGGGTCAGCGGGGGAAGAGCTGAGGCTGCAGGGACCTGCCTGCTTGGAACGGGGCTCCGGGCAGATCCAGGCAGCCTCTGCCAGGCCTGGGTCAGCACCAGAGACAGCTCCCCAGGGTGCCACCTTCCCAGACACAGTCCAGGGGCTTTTATCCCCACAGCGCCCCAGGGAGGCAGGGCAGGATCAGTGACTCGCCCACAGTCACCCCGGGGAGTCGGTGGCAGAGCTGGGTGGCCACCCCAGATCTCCGAGTCCCAGCCCAGCGCCTGCATCCCACGCCCAGCCTCTCCCCCCTGGGGTCCTATCGGGCGGGGGTCCCCCTTTGCCTTGTGTCTTGGGCTGCTCCAGGCCCTCACTCCAGCACATCACTTACTGCTGGGCGCTAATTGGCTGGCAGGACCCTAAGCTGGACTCGCTTCGCTTGGCCTCCACCGATCGGCATCTCGTTAGCTGTGATCACTGAGCCGGAGAGGGAGCCCGGGGTGGTACCAGGCCTGGGGGGTGCGGGGAGGGACGCTGGCATCAGTGATGTGCCAGGATGCAGGGAGCAGCCAGACGTTTGGATTCCAAAGCCCCTCGTGCCACCATCTGCCCCCAGAAGAGCAGTGGCGATCGGACCCTACCCCCGGCTCCGCTCCAGGCCCATCGGCGGAATTGCTGGCTCCGAGACCTCAGAGCCTCCATCAAATCAACAGATCAAGGGCTCAGGTTATGAGACCAGCACGCAGCCCCGGGCTCCCCCCAGCTCTGCTGGTGCCCCACAGCCCCCTGCTGTCCCAACCCCGGGCTGCCCCCACACCTCGGTTCTGACCTGCAGCACCTTCTGAAGTAGCTCACTAAGTTCAGATACATCCCTCAGCCTGAGCCAGCGCTCCGGGCCACCCTCTGCCTCTGAGAGAGACCCCTCTGGCCTCCCCCCTTGCTGGACGGGAGCAGATAGGCCGCCCCTGATCTGCTTGCAGGGCAACTCAGCCCAAACCCCTCTGCATCCCCATGGCACAGCCCCGCTCCTAGAACCTGCCATCTCGCCGCAGGTGGCACATCCCACCCCCAGCTGCGTGCCCAGCCACAATAATAATAGGAGATATACCAATCGCCTAGAACTGGAAGGGACCTCGAAAGGTCATCGAGTCCAGCCCCCTGCCTTCACTAGCAGGNCCGGCAACCTGTGTGCTGCCAGATCTCGGCCCTAGTGTGACGTTATGAGTGTAATATAATATCTCATTGAAAGGTGACAGGGCCAGAAAGAGTTAATTACTTCCCAGACTGACCTGACATGGACGAACTTTAGAGACTGGTTAGGAAGATCTGTAAATGAACAGAGCTTTGAAATGCAAGTCTGCATTGTTAGAGGTAGAAGGGGAGCTGTGTGCTCAGGGCTTGTGATGTCAGCAAACAAGTCTTGTCTATTGCTATAGCTTTGATTCAAAGATCAACAAAGGAGTATTAACATTTATGATACTTGAGTGAAATAGTATTATTGTCTCTATGTCTCTTTGGAGGTTGTGGTAACCTGTATCTGAACTGTTTAATGGATAAATTACCCTGTGCTAATTGCCAGGATGTTTAGGAGAAGGAAAATTAAGTCTAATGTTTTCTCAGGCCGAAAGGCTGCTGGAAATGTATAAGAACCCTGGGACACGATCCTGCTTCATCTCTGATCTGCTTTGGGTTTCAAGAAGGGGAAACCTTAAGCCATAAGGATTGAGATCCCCAGTCACTGACTGGAATCACCCTGAATATGGACATTGGACTATTATAAAAGGACTTTTGGCAACTACAAGCTCATCTCTGCTCTGTATCTGAACCTCAAGAATTGAATTCAAGTCTGTCTGTACAAGTCTGTCTCATCTTACGCTGGGGTTACGTTCCGTGGTCAGCGCGTAAAGCGAAAACCGCGTATAGTCAAAATTACATTGAGTGTAATGACGGGCAGAATCGCCCGCACTACAGAAACAGTATTTAAATTGTTATTTTTCTCTTTTTTTTTTTGTTTTTTTCTTGTTTTTGCCGACCGTGTAAAGCTGAAATCGCACATGTTAAATGCACCTAGGATGCGACAGACCTGTATATTGATCTTTTAACCAACACACTCTCTCTTTTCTTTTTTTTAATAAATTTTAGTTTAGTTAATAAGAATTGGCTATAGTGTGTATTTTGGGTAAGACCTAAGTTATAATTGAACCTGGGTGTGTGGCTGATCCTTTGGGGTTGGAAGAACCTTTTCTTTTATATGATGAGATAAGATTCTCAGTAATTATCATCATCATATCTGACGTGTGTGTCTGGATGGAGGCCTGAGGCTGGGCACTTTCAGGGAACTTCGTTGTTTGGACGTCCGAGGAACCAGTGAGGTTCTATAGAAGTTGTTTTGTGCTGGTTTTGTAAATCTAAGTATTGGAAGATCCACCAGTGTTTGGGGTTTGTCTGCCCCGTTCTGTTTGCAGTTCACCCTGATTGAGTGACCTCAGCTGGCTGCCACGGGCAGCACCATCACACCTAGGCAGGAGCAGACGCTATCACACACAGGCTCCCCGTGTGGCTTCATGTTCAACTGGAACATCCTCAGGGCAAGGACCGTCCCCCATGCCAGAGTGGGAAGAGAACCCAGGCGTCTTGACCTGCTGCACCAGCCATGGCACGCGGCCGCCTCCCCACTGCCAGCGAGCAGCTGCCTGAGGCCTGCTCAGCTGCTGGTTTCTCCCCTCCCCTCCCCATAGCACCTGCCTCATTTGCATTCATCAGGGATCCTGCATCCATCACCCCGATCATCGGACAATGCGCCGGGAGGAGGGAGGCAGCTGCTGTAATTTCAGGTGCCCCCGCCTGCTTGAAACCCAGGACTTGGCTTTGCCCATGTCATTCGCCCCGGGAACCAGTGAGCATGGGGGGCAGGGCTGGGTTACGGCCCTGCACTGGGACCTGGGCCCAGCGGGTGAGAGCAGCCTCGCCACGTTCATCCACCAAACGTACAGAATTACGTTTCGCGCCCTTGTGGTTTGCAAAGGAAAACTTTAAAGAACATCAGAACGGCCAGCCTGGGTCAGGCCAAGGGTCCATCCAGCCCAGTGTCCTGTCTTCCGACAGCGGCCAATGCCAGGTGCCCCAGAGGGAATTAACAGAACAGGGAATCATCAAGTGATCCCTCCTCTGTCGCCCATTCCCAGCTTCTGGCAAACAGAGGCTAGGGACACCATCCCTGCCATACTGGCTAATAGCCACTGATGGACCCGTCCTCTGTGAACGTATCTAGTTCTTTTTTTAACCCTGTGATAGTCTTGGCCTTCACAACATCCTCTGGCAAAGAGTTCCACAGGTTGACTGTGCGCTGTGTGAAGAAATACTTCCTTGTGTTTGTGTTAAACCTGCTGCCTATTAATTCCATTGGGTGACCCCTAGTTCTTGTGTTAGGAGAAGGAGTAAATAACACTTCCTTAGTTACTTTCTCCACACCAGCCATGATTTTATAGACCTCTAGCACATCCCCCCCCCCTTAGTCATCACTTTTCCAAGCTGAAAAGTCCCCGTCTTATTAATCTCTCCTCATACGGCAGCCGTTCCATCCCCCTCATCATTTCTGTTGCCCTTTTCTGAACCTTTTCCAAGTCCAATATATCTTTTTTAAGATGGGGCGACCACGTCCGCATGCAATATTCAAGGATGAATACTGGATTTATACCATGGATTTAGATAGAGGCAAAATGATATTTTCTGTCTTATTATCTATCCCTTTCCTAATGAGTCCCAACATCCTGTTCGCTTTTTTGACGGCCGCTGCACATGGAGTGGATGTTTTCAGAGAACTCTCCACAGTGGCTCCAAGATCTCTCTCTTGTGCGGTAACAGCTAATTTAGACCCCATCATTGTATATGTAGAGTTGGGATTATGTTTTCCAATGTGCGTTACTTTGCATTGATCAACATTGAATTTCATCTGCCATTGTGTTGCCCAGAGGATGTGTGGGCATGTGTTGCCTGGGTCTGCAGGGAGCCTGAGCCCATCGCGGTGAGATGGGGAGCTGCCCTGTGACGGTCGCAGTGATGCCGGGGCAGGGGCAGGAGGGACACGCCCCTGACCCTCCCCCCCACACCATTCGGGACTCACCTAGCAAGGAAGGTGCCGTGCCAGAGCCGCAGCCCAGGGGCCGGCTCTCCCCTGCCCCCCAGACAATCCCACTGACTGTACAGAGCCTTGGCACCAGGCGTTCAAAGTCAGGGCGGGGCCAGACCAGAGTCAGGGCGGGGCCAGACCAGAGTCAGGGCGGGGCCACGGCTGGAGTGACACCCACGCCGGGAGGACAGACAGCCTCCGGGACAGAGGAAGAAAACTCTGCAGCTTGGGGTGCCAGTTGCCCGGGGCACCGGTCCCCAGGACTATTTCACCAAGAAGCCACTGAGCTGGTGGGAGTAGTCATCAAGCTGGTCTCCTAGCGGGGAGAGGCCCTGGGGCCTATTCCCTGCCCCCCCGAGCCAGCCAGTCCCCCGCCCTGGAGCCAGATGGGAGCTGGAGCTCCCTATAGGGGAAAGGCCCTGTGCCCTGCCCTCCACCCCCCAAGCCAGCCAGCCCCTTGCTCTGGGGCCAGATTGGAGCTGACATTCCTAGAGGGGAAAGTCCCCGTGCCCCATTCCCTGCCCCATCCCATCTTTGGGCAGCTCAGAAGGGGTCCACGGTTGAAGTGAGAGTGTGGGGCGGCCTGGGGCGGCTCCGTTCCACAACTCCCCCCCTCTCCCCCCAGCCTATATTAAATCCCAATGCGGGGCCAGGGGCCGACGAGGCAGCCCCGCGGATCCGGCGCGAGGAGAAATAATAAAACCTCGTTAGAGCTGAGTCTGGGAAGCAGCTGGTGCCAGGCGCTGCCGACGCCCAGACGCGTGGGGGCTGCTCTGAGCTCCCCAGGAGGGTCCAATCATTAGAGCAACAGGGCTTTGTCCTCAGCAGACCCCTCGGGAGCAAAGGGGCCATTGCTGGGGGTACCTGCCCCCACCCCAGCTTGCATGGTGCTATTTAGGACATGGGTAACAGGTGCCGGCTGATGGGGGCTGCATTAGGCCTGTAGGGTTTCTTTGTAGGGGGGGTCCCGGTCACCCTTTCTTTTTGTCCCAGTGGGGCTGGGCAGGGTGTCTGCAGCGGCAGGGGTGAGGTCTGTCGGGCAGCCGCGCCGGGCGCAGCGGAGGTAGGATCGACACAGGCAGCTGCCCCCGGGCAATGGGAGGCTGGACGGGGAATCTGCCCAGGGCGGGTGGGGAACTGATCTGAGTGGCCAGGCAACGGGGGATGGCACGGGGGGGGGGGGGGGGGGGGNCCTGTGATGCACATTGCACAAGCCCTGGTGATACCAGTGGGGCTCTGCCCCTTTGGCCCCACTGAGGATACCCCCAGGCGTGTGCTGGGATGTGGGGGGGGACATCCCGGGCTGGCCCAACGGCTGGCCTGCATGGGGTACTAATAAGACCCTGCCCCCTTGGCTTCATTCTCCCCTCGCTGCTCCCCGGGGCACTGGGAGGGGAACGCCCACCCTAGGGCTCTGGCTGCAGAGGGGTCAGCTGGACCAGAGCTCGCTGGCGAACGGCTCCCCCAGGCTGCGGGGGGGGGAGCCTTTCGGGGGGTGATGGCAGTTCCCGCCTGTGCCCGGCCGCTGCAGGCCTGGGGTGCTGGATTCCAGCCAGCCCCCCCCTGGGCTTAGGGGACCCCCAAGCGCTGACGCTGTCCCCCTCTTAGCTTGTTGGAAAACCATCAAAATAGGGCTGGGGCATCCCTGCCCCCCGCCCCCAACCGCTTTTTTAACGACCCACAGGAAAACGTTCTCGGCAGGTCAGAGGTCACAGGTCAGCCTTGCCACAAAGGGTTAACGCTTCCTGCACACTCAGGAGCCAGCAGGAGTCACCTCGGCCCGGCCTGCGCGGAAGACAGATCGGCCCTGCAGCCCGCCGGGACCCCAGCCCCCCACTCGCCCAGCCGGCAGCCGAACCCAACGTCAGGGGGTGCCGGGCGAGAGAGGTGCCCAGCAGCAGGGTCTCGGGGAGGGGGGGGCAGCACCCCAACTCTGGGGTCTCTCTCAGCCCAGAGCACCAGCCCCAGGGCTCTTATGGGGTGGGATAAACCACAGGCACTTTCTCATTGGCTGAGGCTCATGTCACACCCGCACTCTGATTGGCTGTCAGGGAGAATACCACACCCATCTTCTGATGAGAGCGACCAGATGTCCCGATTTTTGGGTCTGTTTCTTATATAGGCTCCTATTACCCCCCACCCCCTGTCCCGATTTTTCACACTTGCTGTCTGGGTCACCCCACTTCTGATTGGCTGTCAACAGAGCCACACCCCTGCACTGATTGGCTGTCAGTGAGCCTGCCACACCCACCTCCATTCTGATTGGCTGTTGGCAGTGCCACACCCCTGCTCTAATTGGCTGTCAGGGGAATGCCACACCCACATTCTGGTTGGCTTTTGGCAGTGCTACGCCCAGGCACGGATTGGCTGCCAGAGATGTCCGGTGTGGTGCCCTCTGGCCCAACCGTCCCCTGTCCAACACCCACCCCCCCCAGGACAGGGAGAGGCTGGCTGGGAGCGTTTCACGCCCACCTTGCACCAGTGCCAGTGGCTGCACGAGGACCTGTGGTGCATGAGTGCCACAGCTGGGGCTGGTTGCCAGCAAGACGTGGCCAGAGCAGGGACCCACCTGCGGGACACGGATCTGCCAGGCAGGCACTGTGCTCCGCAGGGAGACGAGGTTTGATCGAGGCTGGGGCCTCTCTCCACCCCGCAGAGCTGGCTCCCGAGGCAGAAAGGGGACTCGCAGCGTCTCTCCCGGGGACGACGGGGTGCAGCCGCTCGGCTCCCACACAACGGAAGGGTCAAGAAAGCCATTAGACAAGCGAGGCGGATGGTGCAAAGCTGGATTCTGGGACTGGGGCGGGACAAGCTGAGCCTTCCCCAAGGGGCTGAGGGGGGAAGCCGCTGCCCTATGAAGGCGGAAGGGGCGAGGCCCTTTCGACGAGAGCTAATGGATCAGCACTGGGAGTCTCTGGGAGCAGGGCCAGAGCTGGGCTGGGGGGGGCTGGGGCTGAGCAGACAGGCTGGGACCCCCCCGGGGGACTCGCTCCGCTGACAAACAAGCAGACATGGGAGGGAAATTGACATGGGTTCCAGCTTCCACCTCCCGTCAGGTGGGAGCAATTTGCTGACACATCTAGCCAAGAGGCAGGAGGCTGCGCACCCCCTGCCCGACCCCCGGCGTAAAGAGCTGGGCTGCAGGTCAGGACTGAGGGGCACCGGCAGAGCTGGAGGAAATCTCTCCTCTTTCTTGCCCACGCTCCCGTCTGTCCCTGACGCTCCAGCTCTGTGCAGCCGACGGAACTTTTTCCTTTTCTTGTCCCCTCGCCCCAGTAACAGGGAAGAATCCAAAGCCCCTTTCCCTGCAGGCTGGGAGGGGGAGGAGAGGAAGGGCCTGGTTGGCAGGCTAAGGCCGAATTTAGGCTGCAGTTGCTGGGCCAGAGACTTCCTGAGCAGCTGAGACCGGCAATGAAAGGAACCAATAACGAGCCAAGGGCAGCTCCCAGATTTTCCCTCTGCCCCGGCCAAGGCTGAGAACCGCTGGGGCCAGGCAGAGGTCCACGGGGAGCAGAGGGGCTGGCGGGAGCAATATCCCCTAGGACTCTGGGAACCAGGACTCCTGGGTTCTTTCTCTGCCACTAGGAGGGGAGTGGGGTCTAGTGGTTAGAGCAGGGAGCTGGACACCTGGGTTCTATTCCCAGGACTCTGTCATCCAGGCTGGAGATTGGGGGTGAATCCTGGATCCCTCTCCCACTGGGGCTCCACCCTTTGGGAGCATTTCCCCTTGGTGCTGCCTTCGCAGCTGCCTCCCCTGCCCCAGACCCTGCAGCCATGAACCCAGCCCCCCTCAGCCCCCCAGGAACCACGGGTGGCTGAAATGTAGCGACCAGCCCTGCCGGAGCTCCTGCATGGCAGGGGCGGGGGGGCGGCCCGATGAGGGAATCTCTCGCCGGCTGCGTTCCCGTTCGGCGCCCGCCCAGCACCCAGCTCCTGTGACAGTCCAAGAAAAACTGTAATTTGCCAGTTAGACGCCTCCCCCGGCTGCTGGGAAGGGGGCGGAACGGGCACCGTTATCAGCACTCACCACGCTGCCCGGCAGGCTGGGTGCACGGAGCTGGGTGCACGGAGCCGGGTGCACGGAGCCGGGCGAACGGAGCCGGGTGCACGGAGCCGCCCGGCAGGCTGGGCGCACGGAGCCGGGCACACGGAGCTGGGCGCACGGAGCCGGGTGCACGGAGCTGGGCGCACGGAGCCGGGTGCACGGAGCCGGGTGCACGGAGCTGGGTGCACGGAGCCGCCCGGCACGCTGGGTGCACGGAGCCGGGCGAACGGAGCCGGG
This sequence comes from Platysternon megacephalum, assembly GCA_003942145.1. Lineage (NCBI taxonomy): Eukaryota > Metazoa > Chordata > Testudines > Platysternidae > Platysternon > Platysternon megacephalum. Next base: position 282,768 of record QXTE01000407.1, read on the forward strand.
CGCACGGAGCCGGGCGCACGGAGCCGGGCGCACGGAGCCGGGCGAACGGAGCCGGGCGCACGGAGCTGGGCGCACGGAGCCGGGCGCACGGAGCCGGGCGCACGGAGCCGCCCGGCACGCTGGGTGCACGGAGCCGGGTGCACGGAGCTGGGTGCACGGAGCCGGGCGCACGGAGCTGGGTGCACGGAGCCGGGCGCACGGAGCCGCCCGGCAGGCTGGGTGCACGGAGCCGGGCGCACGGAGCCAGGCGCACGGAGCCGGGCGCACGGAGCCGAGTGCACGGAGCCGGGCGCACGGAGCTGGGCGCGGGCTTGTTATTGTAGGGTGCGCAGACCCCTATAGTGTTTCGTTAGCACAGGATCAATGACGAGCACGGCCGCTGCATCCACCCGTATGTCAATGGAGGGTCACGCAGGGGCTCCATGTGCTGGTGTGTTATTGTAGGGTCTCTAGGTGCTTTGGGGGCTGAGCCACCCAGCTCTGTTCCTAAAGTGCCGCCCCGCAGAACGCAGCACCTCAGCCCGGCCCCGGCCCCCGCAGCACGACTCAACCCATCGTCCCCATCAGCAGCACAGGCAGCCTCCGAAATCCCAATCCCCATTAAACCCTGCTGCCAAGGCACAGCCATGGAGAACAGCCCCCAGGCCGATCACCCCCACCCCCTGCTCCTGGTTACGGCTCCCGCGGCTGCTGGCAAGGGAGCTCCCTGCAGATCACACGCCAGACAGGCCCCATATTTCCCTGCCTGGCCCCGGGGCTCCCAGCTTCCCAGCCGCAGCTCAGCGCAGGGGCTGATCAAATCAACCTCAGCCACGTGCCGCGGTAAATGTGTCCTGCGGGTAAAAGCCGCTCCAGTCGGACGGCTGGCGCTGGCGCTGGCTCTGGTGTCAGTCCGGATTCAATCGGGGAAGTTAGGGCCTGATCTTGAGTCCGCAGGGAGCGTCTGCAGGTGGGGTGCACGGTCCCCATGCAGGGAGAGGCAGGAGGGGTAGAGCTCGGAAGAGCCTTGGCAAGTAGCCAGCGGTGGGCGGGGAACCAGCTGCTGTGGATGAGGGGAAGGGGGACACGGCCCCCGCCTGGCCCCGCTGAGCGCTCAGTGCTGGGGGCAGCGTGGGCAGCTCCCACAGGCCCCTGGGGCGACCGAGATCAGCATCCAGCCCCCACTTCAGAGCAGGAAGTCGCACCGGCCCTGCCCGCCCCTGGTTCTGCGGATGCTGCCAGGGCTTTATCCACAGTGGTTCTGCTCCATCCACGTCTCCCCCGGGGCCCAGCTGTGGGGGACGTGTGTCGCCTCTCCAGCTCACCCTCCCTGGGCCGGCGGGGGCAGGGGGGCAAGGGGCCGGCTCAGCCCCTCCTGGGGTGCCCTGTATCAATTGCAGGAGACGCACGCGGAACGAAGCGGCTCATTCCCACCCTCCGCCCCCATTGGCACAGCCCCCGCGCCCTGCCTCCCTTGGCTGCCCCAGAGCCCCACACAGCCCCCGGGGCACTCAGCCACCGGCAGATCCCTGCCCCCCCCACACACACGCACCCCAGAAACGCCCTGCGGCTGCTGCCGGAGCAAGACCTCCTGCCCTGCAGGGCTCTGCCAGCTGCGAAACGTCGAACCGGCTGAGACGCGCCGGCCCCGGGAGCAGATGCAGTCGGAGATTCCAAGGCCGGAAGGGACGCTGTGATCAGCTGGTCTGAGCTGCTGCATGGCCCCCCGCAGATCATTCCTAGAGCAGCCCCTAGCTAAATGCTCCCACCCCCACGTCACGGCTAATTATAACGCCGGGGGCCAATTTCCCCCTGTCCCCCCTTGCTTCCAATCTCCCCACTTGTCGCGGGGAAGGATAAATGAGCTGGTGTTTTATTTTCGGCTCCCATGACAGGACTCTGGGTCTTACTCGGAGAAAGGGAGGAGACGGCCAGACCAGAGGAATAAAATATTACACTTTCAAGCCCTGGATCTTGTGATTATCATTAATTGGACGAGGGTCGTGCCGAGATCAGGGACTCCGTCGCACCGGGCACCCCTGGGTGCTCGTTGTACCAGGTGCTGCCCAGACCCACTGGGGGAGATCGGTGCTGCACACACATAGCAAGAGTCAGTCCCTACCCTGAAAAGCTCCCAGTCTACTAGACACAGGAGGGATTATTGTCCCTCTTTTACAGATGGGGAAACTGAGGCCTGGAGAGATGCACGCATGTGCCCAAGCTCCCGCAGGGAGAGCCAAGGGACGGAAAGGCAGTGCCCCCCGTGCTCTCTCCCAGCCCGCCTAAGCCTCGGCCAGTGGAGGCCCAGGAAGGGCCATAAGCCACTGGCAAGAACCCATTTGGCTGTCGCCATCAAGACTTCAGCTCCCTAGGGAGCTGGAGGCTAGTGGCGAATCCCAAGAGACCCAACACCAGCCCGGGCCAAGCTTGGTCCGCTCCTTCCGCCCAGGGCCCCACCCAGCTCCAGATGGGCACCCGACCCCCTCCATGCCCACAGCGAGGTGCAGCCACACAGCCCCTCACCGTGGGAGAGGATGGGGAGCTACCAGCATTGTGCAGAGGGGAAAACTGAGTCACAGAGCAGGGAAAGGGCTCACCCCAGGTCACAGATCCAGGATTAGAACCCAGGAATCCTCACACCAGCCCCTCCCCCGTCTAACCCCGCCTCCCCCCTACAGCCCAGCTGAGCGATGCCTCATTGGCAAAAGGCCAGGATCCCACTGCTGCAGCTGCCCTGTTCTCTACTCTTGGCGCTGCGGCCCTGGGAAACTACAATGCCCAGCATGCACCGCTCTGTCGCTAGCCAAGCATAAACAGTGGGGGGGAGCAATGCATGCTGGGAGCTGTAGTCTCAGCAGGCTGCACCTTGGTGTTAGAAATTGGGACATGGGTGGGGAACACGTCGGTCCAGGCCTTGCCCCCTGGGGAGGGGGTGGGGAGAGGCAGGCCAGGGGATGCTGGGCTGGGGTGAAGTTGGGGATGGGGGGGACACCGAGGCAGGGAGGGGGAGCGGGCCTTGCGACCAGCAACCACCACATTGAGACACCAGCGTGGCCGCGGGTCTCTCGATCTCCCATCCTGAGCGAGTCAAGCGAGTTAATCACTCCGGCTGCTCCTAAGCCTGGCAGGGATGGCTCAGCAGTCGGGGGGGACAGGCTGCGCTGGGGGGCTGCCTGTCCATCAGGGAACAGACACCGAGACGGCACCTTCTGCTGAGACACTCTGTATGCAACATTCAGGGGGAGGCGAAATCCCATGGGGGGCGTGGGCCTGCGAGGCGGGCACGGCCCTGGCATGCAGGACTCCTGGGTTCTATGCCCAGCACTGCCACCCAGTGAGCAGGGCGAGTCACTTGCCTGCTCCGTGCCTCGGTTTCCCCTCCAAACCTTTGTCTGTCTTGGGCCTCAGTTCTCCCTTTGTAAGCGGGTGAGAACGATCCTTGAGGAGGGACGGGCTCTCACTCGGTCTCTGCAGTGCTCAGGACGACGGGGCGCCCACAGAGCTGGGTTGTGGTCTGTGCGCACCATAGCGGGATACACCTAATTAACCACAACAGATCTCCTCCACCCAGCCTCTGCCCGCTGGGCCAGAGCCAGGCTGGCACTGAAAGCCCCGGAAGGTTCCCCTCGCTGGCACCAGCCGACAGCCCCGGGTACCCGCTCAGGCTGCGGGGAGCTGGCTCCAGGAGGCCTCTGCCCAAGCGGGAGGAGCGGGGCGACAGGGGGAAATGAGCTGAGGTTGAAGAGAGTATCCCACCCCTGCTCCTGCTCCTTCCCGTCTCTGCCCCACCCCCCACCCACACATCTCCCTGCATCAGCCCAGGGCACACCGAAGCTACCCCCATATCCCCCGCTCCAATGAGCAGGCGCTGGAGTCAGGCAGCAGCCGGTGACTGTCGCAGGAAGCAGGCTAGGAACAGGAGGGGTGTGGGTGGATTGGGGGGGGGGGGGAGAATGGGCTCCAGGGAAGCTCTGAAAACACCCCCACACACCTCCCAATCTGGGCTCACAACTTCATTAACCCCTTGGGAGCTGCTAGATCCCAGCAGTCCCAGGCCACCGAACAGAGACTCGGGTCACTGGAAGAACAGACCCAGACCAGCCCCACGCTGGGCTCCCCCCACCCAAGCTCTGCTAGTGCCCCTCGCTCCTGGGCTGCAGAGCCCTGCCGCTAACCCAGCCCTGGGCTCCCCCTGCCCCCCAGCTTCGCTGGTGCCCCTCACTCCCGACCTGCAGCCCCTGCTATCCCAGCCCTGCCCCCCAGCTCTGCCGGTGCCCCTCACTCCCAACCCGCAGCCCCTGCTATCCCAGCCCTGCCCCCCAGCTCTGCCGGTGCCCCTCACTCCTGACCTGAGCCCCCCTCTATTCCAGCTCTGCCGGTGCCCCTCACTCCCGACCCACAGCCCCTGCCCCCCAGCTCTGCCAGTGCCCCTCACTCCTGACCTGAGCCCCCCTCTATTCCAGCTCTGCCGGTGCCCCTCACTCCTGACCTGAGCCCCCCTCTATTCCAGCTCTGCCGGTGCCCCTCACTCCCAACCCACAGCCCCTGCTATCCCAGCCCTGCCCCCCAGCTCTGCCAGTGCCCCTCACTACCGACCCACAGCCCCCCTCTATTCCAGCTCTGCCCCCCAGCTCTGCTAGTGCCCCTCACTCCTGACCTGAGCCCGCCCCCCCCCCAGCTCTGCCTCTCACCATCCAACCCAGAGCAGCAGGGACTGGCTGGCCCAGGGGGGTGGGGAATGGGACCCCGGCTCCAATCTGCCCCCGGGGGCGGGATCTCCAGGGGGGACTGGCCAGCTCAGCAGAGAGGCTGGGGACTGCATGAGTCATGGAGATTGGCTGTCCCGCAGGGGCAGCGGGGGGCGGAGGGACATTGCAGCACCAGGCCGTGGGGAGCCAGGGAGACCCCCCCCCCCGCCATGCCACGGGGAAACCGCCCAGCTCCACACACTGCGGGACCTGCCCTCATGCTCAGCAGGCTCCTGCTGTGCCCAGCCACGCCGGGGGGAGGCCAGGCAGCCCCCCGGAGACCCCAGGCAGCAGCCGTCAGAGCCACAAAGGACCCCCGGGGCGCCAGGCGACACCCCAGGGCGCTACGGAGAGCCACCGAAAGCCAGCCGGTGTCCCCTGTCGCCGCCCCGAACCTCCCCACATGGGCTGGGAAACAGCCCTGGCTTCCCAGCGTCCTCATGGACAGCGCCAGCAGTTCTGATCCCGAGCCTTCACCTTCTCCCCGAGCTGGGGGGAGAACCCAGGAGTCCTGGCTCCCAGCGCCTCCTGCTCTAACCACTAGACCCCACTCCCCTCCCAGAGCTGGGGGGAGGACGCAGGAGTCCGGGCTCCCCACCCCCCCTGCTCTAACCACCAGCCCCCGCTCCCCTCCCTGAGCCGGGGAGAGAACCCAGGAGTCCTGGCTCCCAGCCCCCCCCTGCTCTAACCACCAGCCCCCACTCCCCTCCCTGAGCCAGGGAGAGAACCCAGGAGTCCTGGAACCCCCCTCCCCAATCACCGCTCCTTTCCCTCTCAGCGCCCCGAGGCAGCGCCTCCCCATTTGCCCCCATCCCTCACGCAGAAGGGGCAGGAGACACAGGCCGCAGGGAGCCGGGGGGACGCTCTCGGGGTGGTGGCGCTGGTCAGGGAGGGGGACTGAGCCCCCTGCAAGTCCACAGCTGGAGCCTGCCCCCCCCCCGCTTCAAAGGGGGAATTGGGGGGAGGGGAAGACGAGGGGCGCAGCCCCCCCCGCCCAGGCCGAGAACCCGGGGGCCACGCCCCAGAGCTGGGACCAGCATCTCCCGGGCCCCCAGCGCCCCCCAGCCCGGGCCCCACAGACCCCCCCGCCCGGGCCCCCCAGCGCCCCCTCGCCCGGGCCCCCCCGCACCCCCCAGATCCCCCCCCTGGCCGCCCCCCCCCTCACCTCTCGTCCGCCTGCCAGTCCCCCAGCAGCAGGTCCCGGAAGCGGTAGCGGGGGGGCAGCGGCAGCGCCTCCTTCTCCAGCTCCACCATGGTGCCGCTCGACGCCGCCGTCCCTCAGCTGCGCCCCGGCGGGAGCCGGGAGCCAGGGCGGCCCGCTACGGCCGGAGCCCGGGGGCATGGCGCGGCATCCCGGAGCCGGGCTCAGCCCCCCGCTGCCGGGGCTGGGGAGGGAAGCGAGCGGCTGGTGCCATCAGCAGCCTGGGAGCGGCCCCGGGGCGAGGGGAGGCGGCCGCGGAGCGCGCCTGGGGCTCCGGCAGGGAGGGGGGGGCGGTTTCCAGCAGGAGGGGCCGCCCCGATCCGCCCCTCGCCTGGGGGCTGCTGTCCTGCCCCCTCCCTCCNTGCTCTGACCCACCGGACCCCGCTCCCCTCCCAGAGCCGGGGAGAGAACCCAGGAGTCCTGGCTCCCAGCCCCCCACCCTCTGCTCTAACCACCAGCCCCCACTCCCCTCCCAGAGCCGGGAGAGAACCCAGGAGTCCCGGCTCCCAGCCCCCCCTGCTCTAACCACTCGCCCCCACTCCCCTGCCAGGGGTGCAGGGGACGCCTGACGGCTGCGTTCACACACAGCCTATAGTGCACACTCAGGAACAGACTCAAGCCTGGACATCGCTGTGTGTACTCCTCAGTGTGCGCTTGGCACTAGTGTGTGTCTCCCCCCCCCCCCCCGGCCCCCCCCCCCCCCCCCCCCCCCCGCCCTCCATGACACCCTGTGTCAATGCACCATGCTAGGTGCAGCCTGGCATAGGAGATACCTGGGGGGGCACCTGGGCCCAACCCCCTTGATCACCCACTGCCCAATGTACCAGGGCTGCCCAGGGTACCGGGCACCACAGCTGGAAGCGATGCCCCGGGTAGGGTTTAGGTGTCACGTGCCTGGCCTGTGATTCTGATGGCCCAGGCAGGGGGACCCGGGCAAGGCCGGTCTCTTTCGCTGGAGGGTTTGCAAAGCTGAATCTGCCCAGAACAGAGGAGCCCCAGCGCCAGCCTCGCTTACCCGCTCACCAGGTGCCCGGGCAGCCGTACCCTTCCCCAGGCCCCTCACCCCTTCCTGGGCTGCCCTGTGTCCGGCTGGCAGGGACGAGAGGAACCCGGGTCAAAAGCAGGATGGAGGGAGCAGGGTTAACAAATGCACCAGATCTTCCCAGCCAGCCGCTTTACCAGGCACAAGCCCCCGCAAGCCAGGTGGGCGGGCCCAGGAACCCCCCCAGGCAAGGCAGGAGCTGCGCTCTGGGAGGGGAGTGGGGTCTAGTGGGGCTGGGAGCCAGGACTCCTGGGTTCTCTCCCCGGCTCTGGGAGGGGAGTGGGGGCTGGTGGTTAGAGCAGGGGGGGTTGGGAGCCCGGACTCCTGGGTTCTCTCCCCGGCTCTGGGAGGGGAGTGGGGCGGGGCTGGGAGCCAGGACTCCTGGGTTCCCCCCCGGCTCTGGCAGGGGAGTGGGGGGCTAGTGGTTAGAGCAGGGGGGGCTGGGAGCCAGGACGCCTGGGTTCTCTCCCCAGCTCTGGGAGGGGAGTGGGGGCTGGTGGGTTAGAGCAGCGGGGTCGGGGAGCCAGGACTCCTGGGTTCTTTTAGTACCGGATCACCCCTCCCCCCAGCAGTCTCTGCTCCAGGACTGAAGCCCGCGCAGGGTCCCCCTTAGGATGCGAAAAGCACTTACCGTAAACATTCCCGCACGCACGCAGCAGAACCTCCCGAGCTCGCTGCGGTGCCGCCAGAGCCCCACTTTCGTCGGGAACCTGCTGCCCCCTGCTGGCCGACAGGGGAACCTCCCATTCCCAGCAGCTGGTTCCCCCGCGAAGCAGATCACAAGCTGGGGGACCAGCTTGGGGTGGGGGGAGAGGCAGGAGTGGGGGTATGGAAGGGCAATGGGACCCTCACAGCGCTGCGGGCTGCAGACGCTCCCGGTCTAAGCAGGGAGGCAGGGCTGTTAGTGCCCCTGTACCCATGGGGAAACTGAGGCACGGACACACTAAGCCACTGGGAGGCTGCGGCACAGCAGGGACTTGAAGCCAGGTCCAGGAGGCCCCAGCTTGTATCGTAACCACGGGGCCCTGCTTCCTCTCCTCCCCCCGCCCAGTGCATAGGGACAGGGGCACCCAGGAGGGTCTGTAACAGGCTGCCGGTGGAGAGACTGGCTAGATCCCCCCTGAGTTTGGGGGGGGGACCCCCACAAGCCCAGCTCCAGGCCCCAGCCCCATCAGCAGCCAGCAGGCACAGAACAGGTTGGAGGTGCCTGGGCCGGGCCCTGCCTCCCAGCGCTCCTGCTCACTCCCTGCCCAGAGCAGGGGCTGCCAGCACTGGTGCTGTGCCCCTCTTGAACAGCTGCCAGATCCCACCCCAGAAGTGGCTGCAGCTGAGCGCAGGACCCCGGTAGAGACGGCCCCTGCGCCCCAGCCTAGAAGCGGATGCTCTAGAGCGGGTTCTGAGCCAGCCCAAGGGACGCAGGAGAGCTCTGGGGCGCCCTCCCAGTGTCCATTCTGTAAGGGGATTTGCCCACCTCTGCGAGTCACAAGCAGGCGTGTGCCCTGCTCCGCGGGTGGCTCCGGGCAGACGGGAGGGGGTGTGTGTGTGTGTGTGTGTGTGTGTGTGTCTCTCTAGTGCACCCGCCAGACCCGATCCAGGTGTGGAGGGGCCCAGTCAGCACCCTGGGGCAGCCACCCCCCCCCCCCCCAAGTCAGCTCCCCCCACCAGCCTGATCCATTTCCACCGGCAGCTTCACAGCTTTTATTGGGGGGGGTGGGCAGTGCCCGGCCCAGCGGGGGGCCTGGCTCCGCCTCGTTAAAAACCCAACCGTTAATTACAAACCACGTACAAAAGGGGGAGGGGGGGGGAAGAACAGTAAAACAAAAAACGATTAAAATCATTCCCACCCCCCACCCCGTTCTCAATGAGCTTGGAGGCCGCTGGGTTTTAACTCTTTGGACCCCACAACCCAGGCACTGGCATTGCTCCTGCCACGATCCTGAGCCGGGGCCCCCGTGTTACCCAGAACCCTTTGCCCAGAGGAGCTCTGTGCTGCAGACTCGCTGACCCCCCTCGTCCCATGCTGGAGATGCTGCGAAGAGCAGCCACTGCTGGGCACGGGCCTCAGAAGATGGGGCCGGCTTTGTTCCCGCTCCTTCCAGCCGGCTGGCAGCTGGGCGGCATGTCTGACCCCTCCGACCGCAGGGGCTGAGGGGGATCTGCCGGGGTGGAGGAGCACGTGGGGGGCAGCTGGGATAATCCAGGCCAAAACGAGATTCTCTGTGCCCCTCCCAGCTCATCTTCTTTGGAGGGGGGAGGTGTAAAACAACCTCCCCCCCCCCATGCGCCGTCACTCCAGGGTGATATTGACCGAGGCCAGGGCCTCCACGGCCCATGGCGGGTACTGCTCCTGGCTGCTGTACATGGTTCTCATGAAGTCCCGGACGAACTGCGGGAACCTCTGCTCCACAATGCTCTCCCGGATCGACCGCATCAGATTCAGCTGGGGGGGGGCGGGGGGAGGGCAGATTACACCCTGAACAGCTCGGATACTGCCCACGTCCCCTCCCGCACCGACCGGGGACAGACCCACGGGCTCACCACACGCCCAGAACCCGCCTGGCTCCGGGGAGGAAGCAGCAGCCAATGTAACAGCCCCGCTTCGCCCCCCGGCCTCCAGGGCGGTTCACGCCCGGCGCAGAGGGCAGCACGCCGGCCGGCGGGCGGGCGCCCGGGGGACACACCTGGTAGGCGATGTTGTGCACGGTGAGGAGGTGCATGGCTGCCGTCTCGCTGCGGAACAGGGCGTGCAGGAAGGCCCGGCTGTACCTGGGACGGGGAAACGCTGCGGTGAAGGCGGCACAGGCCACAGGAACTGACCCTCCCGGGGCAGCCTCGGAAGGGACAGCGCTCGAGAGACGCACGGGAGCCCCCGGCGACGGGCCGGGGCCGAGAGAGAGGCTGGGATCCAGGGTCAGTACCCTGGGGTGGGGGAAGCTCTGTCCTCCATCCCCCACCCCCAGGGCAGGAGATCCCTGCTGAGGGTGGGGACCCAATGCCCCCCACCCCCGAGCACCAACCCACTTCGAGGTGCCCGGCCCAGCACCTGGCTCCCAGCCCATCTGCGGGCGGAGGATGTGGCCACGGGGAGGGGAACGACCCCTGCCCGCCCCCCGCCCCCGGGCACGCACCTGCGGCAGGTGGGGCAGTCGCAGCTCTCGTCGATGGGCCGGAAGTCCTTGGCGAACTGCTTGTTCCTCACCGGCAGGGAGCCCCAGGGCACCAGGGCCGAGCCGAAGCGCTGGGAGAGGAAGGATCCGCCTGGTCACTGGGACGGCGGCGAACGTTACAGGGGTTATGGGGAGGGGGGGCGGGATCCCCGCTGCTTGCCCGTCACGACGGGGCATCCCAGCACACACAAGAGCAGCCCAGGGTGTAGACGGGCAGACTGACCCCTCCCCCCGGCCCCGGGGGGCCGCCACTCACCGCTGTCCGGGTGGGGAAGACGCAGTCGAACATGTCGCAGCCCAGGGCGACGCAGACCACCAGGTCCGTGGGGTAGCTGGGGGGGGAGATGGCAGCTCTGCAAACTGGCCCACGAGCACGGCGGGTCTCAGCCTAGGGCCCCCGACACCCAGCACGGCCCAAGCCTGGGGACCCTCAAGAGAGGGGGTGCCGTAGTGGGGGTCCCTGGAGGGCAGGGCGAGGCACGAGGGTGGGGAAGGGATGTTAGGATTGGGGCCCTGCCCTGCCCGTGTGTGGGCCGTACCTGCCAGCCCCCGGGCATCGCCCTCTTGGCGAAGGGTCACGTGCTCCCCTCCCATGACCCAAGAGGAAGTGGGGTAACTAGGCAGCCATGTTTAGGCTTCAACTTGCACAATAGGCCTCAAGCGCCTGAACCCCCTTGGTTCCCAGCACGAGGCAACCCATATCCCAGGTACCTAAACCCCCTCGGCTCAGCAGCATGAAGCACCACTGCCCCAGGCTCCCAGGCTCCCAAACCCCCTCGGCTCGGCAGCATGAAGCACCACTGCCCCAGGCACCTAAACCCCCTCGGCTCAGCAGCATGAAGCACCACTGCCCCAGGCTCCCAGGTACCTAAACCCCCTCGGCCCAGCAGCATGAAGCACCGCTGCCCCAGGATCCCAGGTACCTAAACCCCCTCGGCTCAGCAGCATGAAGCACCACTGCCCCAGGCTCCCAGGTACCTAAACCCCCTCGGCTCAGCAGCATGAAGCACCGCTGCCCCAGGCTCCCAGGTGCCTGAACCCCCTCGGCTCAGCAGCATGAAGCACCCCCTGCCCCACGGGCTGGGCCAAAGCTCAGCAGCAGCGGGTGCTGCGTAGACGGGACAATCCCTGAGCCCACGTGGAGGGAACCAGTCCCCCGAGATGCCAAGCCCTGCTGAAAGCTCCAGAAGGGGGAGCGGGCACTGCTCGGCGCCGACACCTACCCGACCCCCATGAGGTAGCGGGGCTTCCCCCTGGGGAGGCGGTCGGTGCTGAGGGTCACCATCCTCCAGAAGTGATCCTTCGCCTCGCCGCCGCTCAGCCCCCCGATGGCGAAGCCGGGCACGTCCCGCTGCGTCATCTCTGGGGATGGAAACAGAGCTAGGAAGGTCCCGTCCCTAAGGGGGGAGGGGGAGGGCAGGATCGTGCCCACCCACGTCCTCGTGAGGGTCTCCACAAGCTAAGGGGGCATATGCAGCTTCTACACCCCCTTCCTTTGCCTTACCCCCAGGGCGTGCCCCCATCCCATGGGTTAGCGCCCTCAGTCTTGCCAGCAGTGCCAGATCCTACCCCAAAGCCAGCTGGGGGCTTCCCACCTCGGGCATCACGGCCTCACACAGCTCCCACCATCAAAGCGGGGCTGGCGACCCCAAACCAGGCCCTGCCCGGCTTCCCGGCAGCTCCGGTAGGGTGACCAGATGTCCCGATTTGATAGGGACAGTCCCGATATTTGGGACTTTATCTTATATAGGCGCCTATTACCCCCCCCCCCCCGTCCGATTTTTCACACTTGCTGTCTGGTCACTGTAAGCTCCGGAGAGGTGAAACCGCTCAGCAACAGGTACGGGAGCACCGAGGTCAGGCCCGTCCCAAGGAGCTCACGGTCTATCTAGACACGGGAAGAATTACCATTGTCCAGATGGGAACTGGGGCCCAGAGAGATGCAGGGACTTGCCCACGCTCACCCCAGCCCCCAAGTCCAGCCCATCCATCCCCGGGCTCGGAGCACAGAGACCAGCTGTTGCCGGAGGGAGCGAAGCCAGGTCTCCGTTACCTTCCAGACACTTGGTGCGGAGGGCAGGGTCCAGCCCGCCCTGGATGATGGCAAAGAGGTTCTGCTTGTCGGGTTTGCTGTTGGCGGCCATGCAGCGGTCCAGCCAGCGAATCGACCTGCAACGCACCCAGCCCGCTCAGTCCCTGCCACCCCACAGGAGAGTCGGAGGCAGCGGGGCCTCATGGATAGAGCCCTGGACTGGGACTCGGCAGGGCTGGGTTCTGTTCCCGGCCCTGCCCCCCGACCTGCTGCACCACCCTGCGCAAGCCACTTCACCGCCCCGTGCCTCAGTTTCCCCATCTGTAAAACGGGGAGAGTCATGACAGGGACCTGCTTCGGAAAGCACTTGGAGATCGACGGACACGCAGCTCAGCTGGGAACTAGGGATTAGCCCTGTCCCCATGTTAGAGATGGGAAAACAAGGCAGAGAGAGAGTCAGCGACTGAAGCCATCAGATGGCCGAGTCAGGCGCAGAACCCTGGTATCCTGATTCCCACCCCAGTGGCCTACTCACTGGGCCACCCAGCCTCCCTGTTAAGAGTCCCACTGTACCCCCCCCCCCCCCATCCGGGGGTACCCCCCACCAAGGAGGAACATACAGGCAGGGCAGGACAGTGACAAAAATCAGACTCCAGAGATGACGACAACCCACACCGGGGGGGGGGGGGGAGAACTGGGCGAGATGTGAACACCCTCGACCCGCCCGCAGCTGGGACCCCCAGGCGATGAGACTCCGGACTGCTGAGGGTTAACCCCCCTGTCATGGAGAGTGGGGGAGTCAGGGCTCTGCACCCCACTTCCTGGGATTCCCCGTGACTCTCAGCCAGCCAGTAAAACGGAAGGTTTATTAGATGACAGGAACACAGTCCCAAGCAGAGCTTGTAGGTACAACCAGAACCCCTCAATCAAGTCCTTCTGGGGGGAGGAGGGGTTAGGGAACTTAGCCCCCAGCTTGGGGTTCCCTGCGTTTCACCACCCAGCCCAAAACTGAAACTAGAAACTCCTCCAGCAGCTCTCTTCCCCCTCCCCCTGCTCCTCCTCTCCTTTGTTCAGTCTAGCGGCCGAAGGTGTCACTTCTTCCACCCCCCCTCCTGGCTCAGGTTACAGCTCAGGTAGCTTCCTTCCCATCCCCAATGTAACTCCCCTGCCACATTCCCCATCCGTCACACACACACCCCCAAGCTCCTGGGGCTAGGGATAAAGCAGGGGGCGGAGGAGCCTGAGTGGGGCGCCTGCCCATCATCTGGTCACCGCACTTGGGGAAGGTTCTGCTGGGCGTTATCCGCCAGGCACAGAGGTGGGGGGCGCTACAGAGACTCGACAAACCTGTACATGGCTTCCTCCACCCGGGGCCCCGTGACGGTGCTGCTCACCACGTCATCCAGCTGCATCATGATGTCTGAGCCTAGGAAGGGAACGAGGGAGAGGCAGCCTGAGCTGGGAGCCTGCAGCAGCTCCCACTTGACTGGGGAGGGCCAATCTCTAGGAAGATGGGTCCGATTCTCTGCCCTGAACTTCACATCCCCGCCCAGAACAGGACCCAAGAGTCCTGGCTCCCAACCCCCTGCCCTCCACTCTAACCCACTGCAGCCCACTCCCCTTCCGGATCAGGGAAAGAACCCAGGAGTCCTGGCTCCCAGCCCCTCTCCCCTCAACCCACTAGACCCCACTCTGCTTTAACCAAAGGAAAAGCATCCACAGCAATTAACATCTTCAAAGCACTGACCCCTCCCAAGCCCTGTTGCAGGACCGGGGCCTAAACCGTTTCCAGAGTTACGTTAGCGTCACTCTTCCTGATTTCCCAGGGCAGTTTCTCTTTCCATTCCACCAGGGGCTCCCCTTCAGAACGAGCCTCGCCGCAGGCCTGGGGGCACCAGCGGGAACAAGGCAGCGTCTCAGCTGATCTCCCACCAGCAGCCCTCCCGAAGCCAGCTCACTGACAGCTCCTGGGACTGAGCGCCCACGCGGCGTGACTGACCACCGAGGCAGGCCGAGCAGCTGCTGGAGGACGGAGAAACCAGCCTCCCAAGGACTGGGCTCCTCCGAGATGAGCCATGAAACCCAGGGACAGAGTTTCAGGCCACTTGACTCTGTTTAGCTGAGAACTTTCCCGTCTTAGTCGCCCAGCGCACGCCGCCGACGCTGCTCTGAGTCACACGAGGATGGGCAGCTCTGAACACAGCACTTTTCCCAGCAGGGCGCCCACTGGAGGAATTAGCAGGTAATTTTCTCTGCTCTTTCCTGGAGAGTTTGTTTCCCCCCCCTTACTGTCCTTTTGCTTCCTTTAAGGAGCCAAGCCCTGAAGGCCGATGCCTGTTATTTAACCCCACACACTGCCCCATGCAGACAGAAAGGAGAAGGAGGTGTGTCTATGGCCTGCTGCGGCTGCTGAGTCGGGGGTGTTATTTAATTACCCCTCTGGGGGCAGCTGGCACTTGACGTGGTCTGAGACCCACCCCACTAAGCAGCCAGCGGACGGCCGTGACTTTCCGGTGCTCCCGGCGCCGGCAGGATTCGAACAGGCAGCCCAGCACTGGAAGGTACCAGAGTGACCGGTTCCCCGGTCTCTCCCCGCACCGGCGCAGCAGGACGCGAGGCAACGTGCGACCCACGGAAGCAACGCGCCAGGGCTCAGCCCCACCAGGAGCTGGATTTCCACAGGCAACAGGGGATTAGGGAGGCAGAACGTAACCGAAGCGGGGAGGTCTGGCCAGAGCTCAGCCCACGGGCCGAACTCCATGGGGAGATTCGATACCCACAGGAGCAGATCTCACTTACCCCCCTTCTTCCCCCAGAGCACAGCAACCCTCCAGTACTGCCCTGGGGCACTGGGATAAACACTCCCCAATGAGCACCCCACCCTGCCCCGGCAGCTCAGCACCAGGGTGAGCACTGCCTCCAAGCGCCCCCGACTGAGTTACCAGCTCAGACTCAAAATCCCTTTTCTAGGCTGGTCTGCACCTTGGGGTGCCTTTTTAAAGGACGAGCCCATCCTGTACAGTCCCTGGCAGGCACCAGGGACCCAGCCAGCGGCTCCCAAGCAGCATGAGTTACCCAGCGCATTCTGGATTTCGATGGATTTCTCCGGCGTCAGCAGGATCTCTTCCCCATCGTATGGAGAGCGGAAGCGGACGCCCTCCTCCGTCACCTCGGACAGCTCCACCAGGGAGACCATCTGGAACCCGCCGCTGTCCTGTGAACAAGCCCATCAAGAGCTAGAGAATACCAGGCCTGGGGGCGCTGAGATTTATGCCGGAGATACTGTCCAGGGGTCAAGGGTGCAACACAGGGAGAAGGGAGGCTGGACAGCTCGAGGGAGGGGAACAGAGACTCCAGGCCTCTGCTTTGAGCCCACTCCAGGTGACAGTGACCCATCTACCTTGGTTGTTCCATGAGGCCATCACTGGAGCATCTGAGCACTTCAGTCATTAGTGAGCTTGCTTGCAACGCCCTCTTGGCAGATGGGGAAACTGAGGCATGGGCAGTCACTGACTTGCCCAAGGTCCCGCAGGGAGTCAGCTGCAGAGCCGGGAATCAAACCCAGATCGCCCAAGTGCCAGACCAACGCCTTCACCACGAGGCCCCTTGCTAGTCACCCTCTCCCGGGTGCTCAGTGAGGCAAATGGTGCTGAACAGCCACCTCAGAGGCTTCCCCGCTCGCTGCCGGGGCAGCAAAGAGGCCGGTTAGCTACGGGCAGCATCTTGGAGGGAGCTTGCCCGGCTGGTGCCCAGGCGGAACCTGTAGACACAGTACAGAAGCCGCTTCAACGTGGGACCTTCCACTAGCACTAAATGTGCTCTTTGTATTATCTATTAGGTGTGTAATGGTAGCACCTAGGCACCCATCATGGCCCATTGTGCTAGGGGCTGTACATTATGTATTAGGTGTAGGACCCCATGGCGGTACGAGGTGCTGTACAAACCCAGAACAAAACAACAGTCAAGAAACGCCCCAGATAAGAAAAGCCGGCCGCCACGTAAGAGTTCGCACAGGGGAAACATACCGGGGCGCCATGCTACAACCCAGCTACCCACAGGGGCCCCAATCCTGACCACGGTGCCCAGAGGGGCCCCGATTCACCCCCCAGAGCCAAGCTCCCATGAGAGGCTGCCGGAGTGCCTGGCTTCTAACCTGCTTCCCCCTATCGCCACAATCCACAGGGATCAGGCCTCTGAAACACGCCTCCTCGCCCAGCCCTGGGGAGCCCCACTCACCGTGAGCAGGTTCTGTTGCCAGTTCATGAACCCATGAAGGCCGTTGGCTTGTTTGATGAGCTCAGGCCCCTGCGGTGGATTTAGAGGGGTGGGGAAAAGGTGTGTTAGAAATGTGAACACAGGCCCAAGGCGTCTCCAGGAACCAGAACTCCAGAAGCACCAGCTAACCCCCCCTCCCCCCAAACCAGGATTGCACCCACCCTACAGACTACTCCTAGATTGCAGGGACACTCACCCGCCTCATGCCCAGGTGGTAGGTGGGTGGGGTGGGGTCAGGCCCCCCAGCCGGGGGGGGGGGGGGGGGGGGGGGGGGGGGGG
>QXTE01000407.1:300785-492939 GCA_003942145.1 Platysternon megacephalum
GTTTAGTTTTATCTTATCTTGGGTCATGCTTGATCTGCTAAGGCTTCTAGATAGGCTCTGCTATGCCCTAAAGAGGCGTGCAGCAATATTAGTCAGGGAGGGGGCTTACAATGTGGTAGGGTTGGTATTAGGGTGTTTTTCTGCAGCCCCAGGGTTATGACTAAAACTTGGAACAGCCCTTGAAATGAGGGATAATTGATGTCTGTCTCTAATCCTTCCTAGGGGGAGATGGCTGGGTGTGTTAGTTATGACTGATGACCTTGCTGAGATAGGGACCCTCCTGACAGGGAGGCCAGTGCTGTCAGGTATTCTGGCCCTGCAGCGAGGGTGCGTGGTGTGGCATCTGTGCCTACCTAGATCAGGAGGTGGTAAGAGAGAGCACAAAGCATGTACAATAAGGGAGGGTATTGAAAAGAGCCTGCCAAGGTCTTCTCTCCCCATCTTGTAACACAAGAGCAAGGGAACAATTAAAACGAAAGGTGGCAAATTCAAGACGGATAAGAAGAAATGTGCTTCCAAGTGCTGCATAATTCAACAGGGAAGTTTATTGTCCTGGGATGTCATGGAAGCATTAAATCGTCGATGACTTTGACAGTGCTCTCTGGAAAACAAGGATCTCTGGAGTCCGTCTAGTCCATATCTTTTTGTAAAGCTTTTCAGAAGGGCTCTAAAACCTCATGATTTTTCCTTTGCAGCAGCTAGCTCTGGCTGCTGTTGGAGACTGGTTCGTGCGCTACGTGGACCTGGGGCTGAGCTGACCAGGCAGCTCCTAGGTGTCTTTTCTTGTTAGCTGACAAGTAATGGCCTGTTGATCTGTGTTTGTACAGTGCCTAGCACACTGGAGGCCAGGTCTGCGGCTGGTGCGCTGAGGTGCTGCCGCAATAGAAATATGTGGTAATATAGGGGACTGGACAGTAAAGGCAAATGTCTTGGGGTGGGCTCTGCCTGCTGGCCTGGATATGGGGTGTGGTGTGAGTAGCAAACCTTGGGACAGACAAGCTTTGCAAGCAAAGGGGGCTGGGTGTTATTCAGGGGGTGCAAGCCCTGTTCATGCTGCAGCTGTTCTGTTGCTAGAGAGGCTGTGGGCCTGCAAGGAGATAAATCCAGCACCTTTCTCCCACCACCCCTGAAAGGCACAGACTCCATAGCCCAGCAGTGCCAGGCTGCCTCCATGGCTACAGAACAAAAGGATTCCAACTGGCCATGCTTTGGGGGGTGGGGGGTGCATTTATAGGGAGGTTATGGAAAGAATGTGCTGCCTTTGTATGCTAGAAGGCCCTGTATGCTAGGTGCTACAGATACCTAATGAGAGACTGAGGCTTAGAGCCTGACTAAACAAGGAACCATCATTGCTCCCATTTCACAGAGGGGGAAACTGAGGCACCCAGCTGATGTGAGGTGCTCCAGGGAGTCTGGCAGAACCAGGAATCAAACCCCTATTGCCAGCGTTCCAGCCCAGCACTTCGAGCATGAGCTCATCCTTCCTTGCAGGCTGAGCCCTGGCCCTTCACAAATGGTTCCTAGCAGGGCGCAGCAAGAATCTGTAGGCAAAGCCTGGCCCATTTCCTGGACTGAGCTCCCCTGCGTATGCTCCCGAATGGAAACCAATCGAGGGCTGTCTCCGTAGCAAACAGCCAGCTGCCTGTGCAAACCCCAGCTGGAAATCTGGGTAATAGATTTAATCCGGTGAGGGATTTAATTAGTTCTACCCAGAAAGCCAGAGGTGGGGAAAAGAGAAAAATCATTAGCTGCTGCTGGCCCATCACTTATTTTCACGGGCTCCCTTGTCACCTCTCCAGTTCAATCATTCTGGCCGTTCAGCCCTGGTAATACCTCTCTGCATCTGCAAGCAACAAAAATCAATGTTTTTTCTTCTTTTGGAACACCGTGTTCTCCCTGCACAGCAATTCAGTGTCTGCTAAAGTGGTGCATTTTCAAGTGAAACCGTGGCCTCTGGATGATGAGTGTGTTAAATCGCCCACCGTGTGGGGCATCACGGTCCCTCGAGGCTTCTCCATCTCCAGTGCTGCACAGTTGGTTAGCTCCATTATGCTCCTAGTCAGCTCTGCGGCGTTGACTATGTCGTATTGGCAGGAAGCAGGGCTACCTGCTCTGTGGAAGGAGACAATATCAGGCAGCGAGCGCCAAAGGCAGGATGTGAGGCTAGCTGGACCAACGGTCTGACCTTGTCTGGCAGGTACAGGGCAGAGGGAAGCTGCCATGTCTGTATTGAACTGAGCTGGTGCAAAATACAAACCAGGTACAATCTGGCCAGGATCAGAGAACCTGCAATTCTGCGGCTGCTGGGCAAAAGGGTGTGTGAGCACGGTGCACTGGTGGAGGCTCTGCTCTGCAGGGTTAGCAAAGTCCTGCTGAGTATGCAGAGGGAGGTAGCGCTCAGCCCAGAAACCCTGAGCTGCTTTTCCAGCAGGGCTGAGCAGTTAGGGAGCGAAGCTGCCAGAACACAAGGTGGGTGGGGGTGACGACCCCAGCTGGAGGCAGACGGGACCAGGACACTGGAGATCTGGGTTCTAATCCCAGCTCTGTGGCTGGGCAAGTCACGGAGCCTCTTTGGGCCTCGGTCCCCTCCAGTGGGGACATCCCTATGTAGACCGGGCTTGTTGGGGCAGGGTGTGGCATGAGGGGGGCCCTGATCGCTGTCTGAGCCTCTCGGGGGTGAGGGCCATGCCCTGACGCCTCTTCAGGCCGTGTCGGCGGCTAGCCCCATGCGTTGCTTCTGGGTCACTTGGGTAGGGCTAGAAACCAATTGCCGTGGGGGCTGCATGCCATCCTGAAGGCCTTGTGTAGCCTCAGACAAGGTGTAGCCCAGACAGCAGCAGGATCACCACAAGGGGGTCCCACTAATGGGGGGTAGGGGTGTGTGTGTGTGCGCAATGTTGTGTCCCTGGGTGGGTGGTTGGCAGCAAGGATCAAACCTGTGAGTTCAGGATCTGAAAGCCTGAGCTAAAAGAGCTCACCACTGCTTGCGTGGGTCTGGGTGCCACATAGGATTAGGAGAACATCTCTTTAAATAGCTTGTGAGCCCACTAGTGGTGCTCAGTGTTTTAGGGGCTTTCCCAGGCCAGCTGGCGCAGTAGGATGTACGTAGCCAGGCCTTGTAGCTCCATAAACACGGGTAGTTGGGTCTCTGTGGTGCCTGTGTGGCTTCTGCATAGGGGGTTGGTGCTGGGTAAAGAGCAAAAGACCCAACACCTGCAGCCCCCCAGGGGTCCCCCCCACTCGCATGCCAGCTCATAGACCACCTCCCTGGTGTATTTTGAAGGGCACCAGCTACTGGCTCTACCCTGAGGGTGGGGATATGATCTAAGGGGAGCTGTGCTGGCCCATTCCATCCTCTCTCTCTCTCTCTCTCTCTCTCTCCAAGCCGAAGATGAACGTGGTGCATGCTTTGCGCTCGGAGCACCTGGCCGCGCCACGAGTGGAGGTGATGGAGCGGCCGAACCTGCGGGCCGTGGATCAGCTGAGCCCAGAGATCAAGGTGGAGAAATATGTCCTGCTGAGCCTGGATGGGAAGCTGCTGGGGCCAGAGCTGAGCCGGATCCGGAGTGGTAAGGCCTCAAGGGGGGAGGGGAAACTGGGCTGGAATGGGGAGGGGCTGGAGATGGAGGGGAATTTGGGCCTTGACCCTGCTGGGGCCCAGTGGATCCTGTATTGCCTGTGAGGATGAGCAGCCCTCACCTCTTAGGGACCCTGTGTCCCCAAGTGCCCATCAAGATCTGGGCCCAAAGAGAGACAGACCCTGCCCCTGAGAGCTCCCAGCCTAGGCAGACCAGGGGTGGGAAGGGAACCAGCAGCTCAGAGGTGAAGTGAGTTGCCCCAGATCATAGAGCCAGGAAGAGAACCCAGGTGTCCTGCGTCCCAGGCAACCCCCAAGGAGAAGCTTAGAAATGTCTCAGCTGAAGATGACCATGATGCTCTGTCCAGCCTGGCTCTGCGGTGTTGCTCCCATCAGACTGTTGGCCTGTGGTTTCTCCAGGGCCCCAGCTCGGCACAGCTCACCTCCTCCGACTGGGGCACCACATGCTTTCCTGCCCCTGGCCGGGCCCAGTGCCTGGGGCATGGAGTCTGCACGTGAGCCTCCTTTCACCGTGACTTGGGGCAGGGGGTCTGGAATCCCACCAGGGGGTTGCCGCTTGCCCAGCTCTCTGACCAAAAGGCTGGTGGTGTCGGTGGCAGGACTTGCGCCGGGGCCAGTGCAAGCGCACTAGCTTCAGGGCACTTTCCCGTGGTGGCCCTGGGCCGGCATTACTGGGCTGACACATCCCTGTCCTCCCCATGCTCAGAGATGGCTCTGCCCCTGGAGCGCCTGGATGTGGAGCTGCCCCACGATCTGCCCAAAAGCTACCTCTCACGCCAGCGTCGCTCCCTGCCTGCCTTCCCCTTCTCGCCTGCCAAGAGCCCCTGCAGCTCTCCAGGCCTCAGGTAACTACGGGACGGAGGGCCCACGCCATGGGCTGCTCCTGCTGGACCTGGCACACACTATAGCCTGACGCCTTGCCTCGAACCGGGAGCTACAGCCCAGGGGAACTGACTCCCAGCGTGCCGTGCTGCACCTTGAGCTGAGCAGCCAGCCATTTGGCACTGCAGTGGCCTGTTCGTTATTTAGTAGGCGCAGAGCCCCAGACATGGACCAGNACCTCGCTCCTTGACCACCCCGTATCCAACCCCGCTCCCTGTCCCCGACCCCTAGCCACACCCCCATCCTCTGACAGGCCCCCCAGGACTCCCACACCTATCCAACCGCCCTCTGCTCCCTGTCCCCTGACCGCCCACCCCCTTACCATGATGCTCAGAGTGGCAGGAGCAGTGGGCCAGAGCGCACTCTGTGTGGCAGCATGGATGTGGGGGAGAGGGGCCAGCGGGGGAGGGGCCAAGGGTTAGCCTCCCCGGCCAAGAGCTCAGTTTGCCCACCTCTGTGCTAGGCGCTGTACAAATAGTCCTTGTTCCAAGGAGCTGACAATCTAGGGAAACTCCTGATCACTCAGCTGCCACTAGGCTGCATGTGAGGAGAATCTCCGTTAGCTGTTGGTGTTATAGGGCCTGTTACACAGCAGAGCAGTTCCGGACCCATCCGGTAGAGGGTGGTGTCTATTCTGGAAGCTGTGTCCCTTAGGCTGTGGGGAGGGCAGCCTGACGTCTCTTTCTCTTCCAGGAGCCCCAGGAGGAGCACAGAAGTGCTGTGTGCTGGCCACTTCCCCATGGGGCTCAGTCAGCTTGTGACCGGGATGCAGAGTCCTGGGGTGCGAGCCCCTGTGTCGCCCTCTCCTCGGGGCGCAAGAAGTCCGGCTGCCCAACCCAGGGCTACCCCAGCCAAGGTCACTGGCAGCAAGACCAAGGCAGGTGAAGCAGCGTGCTGCAGCCATGGGCACCGGGGGCAGCCGGCGTCTGTCAGGAAGCAGCAACAGACACGGGGTGGAAAAGGGGCCTGCTAGGAATGACTGATGGGGGGCAGGGGGTGGTGGTGGAGGGGGACATGTGCCCTCTGGGAGTTGCTGGTGTCTCCAAGGGGGGGATTGTACGCGGGAGCCAACTGTTTTACAAACCCAGCAGGGGCCCTGGCTGCACCTGGCCCTGCTCCCCCCTGCAGTTAACGTGTGTAACCAAAGGAATCCTAAATAAAACTCTCTGCACTGTGAAGGCTCCTGGGGGCTCGTCCTTGTCCCAGGGAACTGCTTTAACTCCACCTGCTGCTGGCCGGGGGGGGGGGCTCTATAGATGACCAGGCCGGCGCTGTGCCCTGAATACTGGGTGTTACAGTAGCACTGATGGCCCCCAACAGAGATTGGGGTGGGGTGGGGGCACTGTGCTGGGCACTGTACAGACAGTGAGACTGTCCAGAGAGACAAGTGGTGCAGGATGGGAGATTCTTCCCATTTTACAGATGGGGAAACTGAGGCACAGGGAGTTAGTGGTGGAGCTGGGAATTGGGTCCAGGTGTCCTGAGCGCTAGGCTGGTGTCTGAACCATGGGGGGGGGGGCAGGGCTCCCCACTCTGCCCTCCCCCGTCTGTTTGCTTCCTGCCCCTGCACTGGAACGTTTCAATCCAAATCATAGAACTTAAGATCAGAAGGGACCATTATGATCATCTAGTCTGGCCTCCTGCATGATGCAGGCCACAAGAGTTGACCCACCCACTCCTGAAATAACTCTTACCCTTGACTCAGCTGTTGAAGTCCCCAAATCTTTATTTAATGACTTCAAGCAGCAGATAATCCTCTAGCAAGCGACCCCTGCCCCATGCTGCGGAGGAAGGCGAAAAAACTCACTTTAGCTTGTTAAAATAAACCATTAAGACTGTTATATTCCTATTCCATACAACAGCTCTTCCCTCCTTCGCCTGCCAATAGACCCTTGAATGGTGCGTGTAAACTAGGCTCCCACTCCGCTTCTGGTTAATTAAGGGATGTCTTACAGGTACCAGGAGGCTAGTCATTAGCTTTCCCCGGCTAATGGCACTTACACCACTAGAGGGAGCCAAATGAGTGACTGGACTAAGTGAATGCGACTTACTCCAGGATGTGAGCAAATCTATTTCAATGTAACTGTGATGCTTTCCAGGGGCCACCCCCGAACTGTGGGGCATCACCCCATCACCTGCTAGCATGCGGAAATCTATCTGTGGATCCGAAGAAGTGGGTATTCACCCACGAAAGCTCATGCTGCAAAACCTCTGTTAGTCTATAAGGTGCCACAGGATTCTTTGCTGCTCTATCTGTGGATCAGCTCCCTGAAACCACCAGCCTCTGGCAACCCAAGCATGGCTTCGCAGGCCTTGCTTTCTATGGACAGGTTAGCAGCCGCTTCACCCCAGCCACTGTGTCCTTGGAGTTTGCCCCCTGTCATGTCCAGCCCTGTTCTACTAGACCCCACCCCACCCAGAATGGCCAGGCCTGCTGATCCCAAAGGACTAGTACACAGCAGCTTGTCAGATTCCGTTCAGCATCACCACTTTGCTTAACACCACAGCACTTAGATACATTGATAGTGAAAACAAGGATAACTTTGATCATCAAAGAACAGCGGGTGAATGAGGATTGTGGAAACCCTGGTTACAGCTAAAACAATCACACCCTCTAGAGACTGCCCTTAACAAGCAGGTTAACCTCCTCGTGAAAGAAGCTCATCTCACCCAAAGTTCTCACCAGTGTTTTCGATCATTAACAGAGGATCCTCAACCAGATTTGAAGAAAACTTGCTGTCTGGTTCCTCTGGAGGATGACTGGGTGCCACCTTTGTCCCCCAACTATAGTCAAATAAACCTTGACGAGCGCATCAAGCTAGGGTTCCCCTGACCTGCTGCTTTTCTCGTTAGTTTCTTTCTGAAGTCTCCACTGGCTCTTCGTTAGCGTTTGACTTAGAGTGCTACTGGTTGCCCATTAGAGACAAGGTCTTTTATTGGACCAACTTGTAGTGGTGAAAGAGATGAGCTTCTGAGCTTACACAAACTNTTTTTCTCGTTAGTTTCTTTCTGAAGTCGCCACTGGCTCTTCGTTAGCGTTTGACTTAGTGCTACTGGTTGCCCATTAGAGACACGGTCTTTTATTGGACCAACTTGTAGTGGTGAAAGAGATGAGCTTCTGAGCTTACACAAACTGCTCTTCAGATCTGGGAAAGGTACTCCGCATCGTCGCTACATACAAGGTGGAACAGATTGGCTAGCGTAAGTAGCTAACGTATTCTAAGACCCCATTCAAGCTGAAGTGACCAGCTAACTCCTCTGCAGTCACTGGAAACCCCCCCCCACACACAAAAGGGTAGGGCTAGAAACCAATTGCCGTGGGGGCTGCTCATCTGTTGTTCTGGCAGGGTCTGGTGCTGCTCTGAGTTGGGGGAGGGGTCTGTGCAGCGCTTGCTTCTGGTGATGAGGCTGGGGGGAGGTGTTTGAAGGCCAGAAGAGGATGTGGTTCCCATTGAGTGTGGGTTGTAATGGTTTACTGATACTCTGTATGGGCTCCAGTGTGGGTTGGTAGGTGACAACTAGGGGTGTGAGGATCTCCTGAAAGAGCTCCGGGTGTGAGCCTGAAAGCTTGTCTCCCCCACAGCCATGGGTCCAATGAAAGATTACCCCCCCCCTTATCTTTCTAACACATTTTCTATTAGAGACCTCACATGACACTCTGTAAATACCAGACTCTGGAGTCTTGTAACCCTTATGCCCTCTACCAATTGGCACCAGGAGGTCTGGGTCCAGCAACCCCCAAAGAAAATACAAGGGAGAGTCACAGCCACCTACCCCCCCCTCTCCCCTGCTAGGGGGACTGGGGAGATCTGTGTTCTAGTCCAGCTTTGCCACTGACCTGTTAGGGGACCTTGGGCCCTCACTCTGTGCCTCAGTTTCCCCTCCCACCCTGTGTCTATTTAGATTGAGCTCTTCAGGGTAGGGCTATTTCTCACTGTCTGTGCAGCACCTGGCACAAGGGGGCCCTGGTTATGGTTGGGGCCTCTAGGTTCTATGATGATATGAATAATAAATCTGTTGTGAGCTCTAGAGTTGTGCTGGGAGCGGGCTACGGAGCAGGGCCTGAGTGACTGGACGCTCCAGCTCCTCACTTGGCTGCGCAGAGGAACACAGCGTGTGCCATAAGAGGCCCCAGCAGCCTTGTTATCCAATCAAGATCCAAGCAATAACACAAACCCAACTTCCTCATGAGAGGGGTGAGGCCCTGGCCCGGCCGAGTGCTTCTCATGTTCCCAGAGCCCATGGGTGAACTGCTAGCAGCTGGAGAGGGCGTTACTGAGGGAAACGGGTCGGGAATCTTTCTGCAAAATTTGATTTTTTTTGGTGGGGAAACTGATTCCTCAAAACTGTTCATGACACGGGGCTGCTTTGGATGAATCTCCTGACTGTTGGAGAAAGTTTGCAATTGTCCATTTTGTTTGGGCATTTTTGTTCTTTAAATAACCAACTCCTGTTTGAAGCGACGTTTTGCTTTGAAATCCAACCTAAGCAGACTAGAAACAAAACATTTGGCCTGACACCCCCACCGAGTTTTTTGTTGGGGTTGCGGCCAGTTTGACCATTTTGATTCAAACTCTTGCAAATACGTGCCTGCCTGGAAAGCTTCCTGCCCAGCCCTAGTTGAGTTTGGGGCAGTGCGGATGGGGGAGCAGATGTTAATATGATGCCCAGGACACTGCTTCTAAGAATTGGGTTTTTTGTGTGGATTAGAAGGGGCAGATCCTCCCAGCTGGCTGTCCCGTCTTTCAGTAGGAAACTTTCTTTTTCTCTCTGGGGCTTATATTGCACGTGCAGAATAACTTTGTAGAGCTTTCTTCGCAAAACAGATGGTTTTAGTAGCTCCCGCTCTGCTGCCAGTTCTTGGGCCTGATCCTCAAGGTTCTTGGGATTTGGGTCCCAGCTACGTTACGGACCCCGTCCTCACCTGTGACCTGCCAGGGGCGTGGCGCTCAGCTGCGCTGCCGCAGCTCCCAGAACAGGGGTGGGCAAACTTTTTTTGGCCCGAGGGCCACACTGGGGTTGTGAAACATAGGGAGGGCCGCGTAGGGAAGGCTGTGCCTCCCCAGACAGCCTGCCCCCCGCCCCCTGACTTCCCCCCTCAGAACCCCTGACCCATCCAACCCCCCCTGCTCCTTGTCCCCTAACTGCCCCCCAGGACCCCACCCCCTTTCCAACCCCCACTCCCTGTCCCCTGACCGCCCCCTCCCGGGACCACCTGCCCCTAACCACCCCCCTGGGACCCCCCCCCAGCCCCTTTCGGAATGTGGCCCTGCGAACACGGGCGGAGGACTCAGGAGGAGCAGGGGCAGCCGCGCAGCCGGAGAGAAGCGGCGGTTTCCCCTTCAAAGTGCCACTTCTCTCCGGCCGGCTGAGTCCTCCAGCTGCATTCCCCGCGCTCCTGCCACCCGCACCGCCTGCCTGCTCCCCTGCCCCCGCAGTGCAGCCCCTCCTCCCCGCAGGGTGTGCCGGTGCTGAGCTGCCCGAGTGCCCGCCCCTGGGGCCTCCTGTTCTTGGGGGGACCCATGCCAGGGCACCCTGTGTTCACTGGTAAATCTGCCCCTGAGTCGTGCCGCCCGGCCGGAGCCAGCCACGCCACCGCGCTGCCAGCACGGCGAGCTGAGGCTGCCGGGGAGGGGCCGGGCAGGACGGCCCCGCGGGCCGGCTGTGGGCCAGGGGCCGTAGTTTGCCCACCTCTGTCCTAGAGCCTGCTGTGAACGTCCCTGTGCAGGAAAGCACTTCAGCACTTCTGGCTTCATTGCAGATGCTGGAGTCATTAGTGGGCAGAAGCAGGCATGAGCTGTGTTCGGTGGCGGGGAATCTGGCTTGAGGCAAACGTCCAGAGGCGAGCAGGCCCAGCCACAGTCGGACGGTGTTAGGAAATGCTGGGAAAACTTTGTCTTCAAAGCTTCCCCCCCCCCCCCCCCCCCCCCCCCCCCCCCCCCCCCCNGTGTGAAAAATCAGGCCGGTGGTGGTGGGGTTTATAGGTTGCTTATATAAGACAAAGCCCCTAATAGTGATGTGGTCCTGGTAATATTGGGACATCTGGTCACCCCACTGCACCCCAGCACTAGCCTTCCCCTTCTACCCGATAAACCCCACCAGCAGCAAAAATCCCTGAGACAAATCAACCTTTACAAAAATTATCATTGAAAAAAGCCCAGTCAGAAGTGGCAGAACCTCCATTAAATCGTCTAGTGCCTTTGCTACTGATTTATATGGGAAGTGCCCAGAACCTGGGGTGATGGGCAGCCACATGAAAATCCTGGGCTCGATGGGAGCATGGCCAGAGTACATCACTAGTGCTCCCTCCAATGGGAAAAAGGGGGTACAGCCAGAGACTCTATTAACAGTCCCAAACCTTTGTATGTGGATTTAAGGTTGATGGGGGGGGGGGGGCTGTGCACCCTTCTGGACCATGGACAGGGGCTAAATGTACAGGGGCTAATCTACCAAGGATGCATGTGGGGGGTAGCACGAAGCCTGGGGGCAGACTAAAGTGGCACCAGCAGCCTGCGTGTGGTCTCTAGATGCTACTGTAATAACTGTGACAAAAATATAATGCATGTAAAATTACAGAGTTTTTAAACGTTCTGGCAAATATTTTGAGTAGAGCGAGAGATTTATGTCCCTCTCAGCCTGATACTGCTGAACCATACATTGGGGAGATTCTATACAGGGAAATATGTTAGCTTAATGGTGGGCTTCTATATGGGGCAATATGATTTATGGGAGGGCAGCTTCTCTATGAAGAGCTATCGTACCACAACAGGGGGTGGTTTCTTTAAGGAGAAATACGGTGTCATTATGGTGGGCTTCTCTATGGAGAAGTGGCATCAAAATTGTGAGCTTATATAGGGAGAAATAATCACAGAACTGGAAGGGACCTCGAGAGTCCACACAGTCCAGTTCCCTGCACTCAAGGCAGGACTAAGTATTATCTAGACCATTCCTGACAGGGGTTTGTCCAAGCTGCTCTTAACAATCCCCAATGATGGAGATTCCAAAACCTCCCTGGGCAATTTATTCCAGTGTTTAACCACCCTGACAGTTATGAAGTTTTTCCTAATGTCCAACCTAAACCACCCTTGCTGCAATTTAAGCCCATTGCTTCTTGTCCTGTCCTCAGAGGTTAAGAACAATTTTTCTCCCTCCTCCTTGTAACAACCTGTTATGTACTTGAAAACTGTTCTCATGTCTCCTCTCAGTCTTCTCCTCTCCAGACTAAACAAACCCAATTTTTTCAATCTTCCCTCATAGCTCATGTTATCTAGACCTTTCATCATTTTTGTTGCTCTTCTCTGGACTCTCTCCAATTTGTCCACATCTTTCCTGAAATGTGGCGCTCAGAACTGGACACAATACTCTAGTTGAAGGCTAATCAGCGCGGAGTAGAGCGGAAGAATTAACTTCCTGTGTCTTGCTTACAACACTCCTGCTAATACATCCCAGAATGATGTTTGCTTTTTTTGCAAGAGCGTTACACTGTTTAGCTTGTGATCCATTGTGACCCCCAGCTCCCTTTCCGCAGTACTCCTTCCTAGGCAGTCATTTCCCATTTTGTATGTGTGCAACTGATTGTTCCTTCCTAAGTGGAGTACTTTGCATTTGTCCTTATTGAATTTCATCCTATTTACTTCAGACCATTTCTCCAGTTTGTCCAGATCATTTTGAATTTTAATCCTATCCTCCAAAGCACTTGCAACCCCTCCCAGNGGTTTGACACAATTTGTTCTTGACAAATCCACACTGACTGTTATTTATCACCTTATTATTTTCTAGGTGTTTGCAAATTGATTGCTTAATTATTTGCTCCATTATTTTTCCGGGTACAGAAGTTAAGATGACTGGTCTGTAATTCCTCGGATTGTCCTTATTTCCTTCTATCGGGAGATATACGGTAACAAAAAAAAAAAAAAGGTGTCTTCCATAAGGAGACATACACTAATATATAGGAGTACTTGGAGACTAACAAATTTATTGTAGCATAAGCTTTCATAGGCTACAGCTCACTTCATCGGATGCATGTAGTGGAAAATACAGAAGGAAGATATATATATACACATGAAACAATGGGTGTTACCATACACATTATAAGGAGAGTGATCAGTTAGGACTCTCTGTTGCACTTCATCGGATGCATGTAGTGGAAAATACAGAAGGAAGATATATATATATATACACATGAAACAATGGGTGTTACCATACACATTATAAGGAGAGTGATCAGTTGTCAGCAGGAGAGAAAAATAAGTGTTTGTAGTGGTAATGATTGCGTCTGACGAAGTGGGTATTCACCCACGAAAGCTTATGCTCCAATACGTCTGTTAGTCTATAAGGTGCACAGGACTCTTTGTTGCTATTTACAGATCCAGACTAACACGGCCACCCCTCTGATACTATACACTAATATATGTGTGGGCTTCTATAAGGAGAAATGAGGTACTAAATGTTGTGCGCGTTCTATCTGAGGCAATACGGTACTCGATCTACTACCTCCTCCGTCGGGTGGGGAGGGAAGAGGAACAAAGAGACCAATCATAATGAGGGACACCCTGATTGACATTCTGATCACGAATCAGATATGGCTTCTCTAGAAATAGTACCCAACCTTTCCTCGAGAAGCCCGCCTCTCCCAATGAATTGGATGGTGTGGCAGAGTGGCAGAAATTCTGACCAATGGAAACAGGGCGGAGTGAATTTTTGCGCGTGAGTGCCTCTTAGATAGAGCGACAGGCTTCTCCTCTAATGAGAAACCAGAAAAAAGATATTGGGCGGGATCTAAAAGTACCGCCTTCCTCGATAGGTCACGAATGAACTCTATTGGTTGGAAGAAAAGAGTGACAGCACATGCGACCAATAGTAATGCGGAAAGTCGGCGAGGGCCTCTAAACACCGCCCACTCAGATTGATTTACGGGCTGTATGGCCTCTCTATTGGTTAGACCTACAGGGTGACAGCCGTACCGACCAATAGGATTCGCCGCTGACGGGACGGGGCGGAGTGAAGAGCCGGGGTGGCGCCGGAGCCGGATGAGGAGACTCTGAGGGGAAGTTTGGCCGCTGCCGCCGAGAACCGTTTGAGGAGCCGCCGCCGCCCGAGAAGCGGGGAGCCCGGGCCCCGCGGCCGCCATGGGGAACCGGGGGATGGAGGACCTGATCCCGCTGGTGAACCAGCTGCAGGACGCGTTCAGCTCCATCGGGCAGAGCTGCCACCTCGACCTGCCGCAGATCGCCGTGGTGGGCGGCCAGAGCGCCGGCAAGAGCTCCGTGCTCGAGAACTTCGTGGGCCGGTGAGTCCCGGGCCTCCGGGGAGACATACGCCACCTGCGTAACTTCCCGTCGCACGGAATGGCAGGGATGCGACGTAGTTCGCCGAAGCCCCGTTGGGGACTACTTCGGGCGTGTGTACGCCGCCTGCGTAAATCGGCTTGATCAGAATGGCCGGGATGCTACGCTGCTGGCGCAGTTGGGGTCTGTGAATCTCTCCGGCGGCCTTGCGCTAAGCGCGTAACTGTCTACGCTAAGCGCGAGACCGCCTCGGCCCCCCGTTGCGAATAGCGCCTGTACGCCGATTGCGTTAGCGGAGCCCGCTCTGTGGTCGGGTACCCGCGGAGCCGGGCGCAGTTGGCGTAGGGCGCTCTGGTGTGTTTGCCCCGGCGGCGTTAGCCGGGCCGCTTCTCGATGGCTTGGGTAGAGCGCGCTTGGCCTGGGAGCCTTGTGTGGACACCGCGGTCCTTACGCCAATGGCTTAAACCGCCGTCTTTCCAAGGGGGCGAGGGTGTCTCAGTGGACGCAGTTGGCGTAGATCGCTCTGTGAATAGCAGTGGAGCGTGGTCGGTCTGGGCTGGCTGAGGGGCGGGGGCTCTGGCCTGTCATCTCGGGCCCTGTGTGGCAGGAGGGCCCTGCCCGGGGGGGGGGCAGGAGCACTCCCTGGGCGTGTCCCCTCCCCCCAGGTGGCTGGGTGCCCCCCAATCCTGGGACACAGGGATGCTCCCCCCATTTGTCCCCTGCCCCAGTGGCTGGGGCACCTCCCCCTATCCTGTCAGGGAGCCATGAACTCCCCTGGGCTGCCCCCTCCTGCCCAGGTAGCAGGACTCGGGTGTATGTGGCGGGAGATACAGGATTCTGCTCCCACGGAGCTGACCTCCTGCACCCTGGTGGTTGGAGGACGGGGTGGGAGTTATCTGTGACTTAATGTAGGGCTCACGCTGGGCCTGCCCCAGTCCCTCCCACCCTCCTGAACCTTGGGAGCAGGGCTGAGGACGTTGGCCCCACTTGCTGTGGTCCCTGTGCCTGCTGAAGGGACCCTTGGAATGGTGGCTTGCAGGCTGTGAGGTGCTGAGACTGCAGCTTAGGCTGTTCGTTACCAAAAAACAACTTTTCCTTAACTGCCTCCCTCCCCAGCTCCTGCAGCAGAAGCCGAGGTCTTGCCCACTTTGTATGTTCCTTAAAGACCCCATAGTGCTTTTCATAAGGTCCCACGTACCACCCTCTTGCCTTTGTCCCCAGATCCCTTTCCCTCTCCACCCCCATTGTTATCCTGGTGTGCTCTATGTTACCCCAGAGAGAGATGAAGGGTAATTCCTGTTTGTCTTGTGGTTAAGCCATCTCCCTTTCAAGTCAATGGGATCCGAATTGGGGCTAGTCACTTGTAATGCCCGTTGGGATCCTTCATGATGCAAGAAGCTAGAGATGCATGATATGAGCAGAGTAGGCCATTTGGCATGGAGGGTTATTCTAGTATCAGTCTTAATTCCTTATGCTCCAAGGAGGAATATCTTTAATCTTTGTAGCGGTAGGAGCCAGCACCCTGCTTGATATTACTGATTGTACATTAAACAAATTTTCATGTATACCCTGAACACACTGGATCTGCATTCTGGTACTGCATGGACTATGTAATTTGAAGTGATGGTCCCCAGTTCAGTGATTGCTCCATTTCTCACTGGTTTGGAAAACTGAGGTGGACTTTAGAAACTGCTGAAAATTGATCATGTGAAAAAAAAAAAAAGTGCATCTGTCTTCTGTAGTCAGGCTGGGTTTGGTCAGTGTTTTATTTCAATGGTCTAAAAATAACCTGGATTTCTAGAGTTAATTGTGTTGTGCATGTTTTATTTGTATTGGTAGCTCAAGATCTGAAGTCAAGCTCTGTGTGATACTTTAACCGAACAGCTTGGGTTGTTGTGTTACTGAGTGGCACTTACCTTGCAGATTAGTTTGGGTAGATGTCAGCGTCTTCGAATTCCTTAATCATTACCTGCAAGACACTTTTAAAAATTGTACAAGGATCTACAGGAGAACAAGTGTCTGAAGGGAGCGGAGGGAAGTCTTATGTCAAAGTAGCTGACAAGGTATCCCGAGAGCAATTCTTAGTACAAGGCCTCTAGAAACTGGAACCTGTTCTTTTAAATAGTGTTCAACATGACTCAATTAATTTACTCACGTTAATCTTTGAAAACACAGACTCAGCTTTAAGTCTATCTTTTTCTGTTACTATGGCAATAATGTCCAGTGGGCTCAGCTCAAATTGAGGCTGCTAGTGTGGTACACACACAGACCTGGAAACTATAAACCTGTATTGGAGTCATTAGGCTTCTGCATGGGACCCACCCTTCATGGATCTGGCTGCAGGATCTAGGAAGATTAAAACAGAGAGAGTTCACATTCGAAGACCAGATGCAACAAGTGGGCTTGACAGACAAGGTAGGGCAGAGGCTGAGGTGATGGTGTCAAGGTAATGTGGTGACAGAGGGTAGCTACTGCACAAGTGGACTTCAGATTCCATTAGAGCTTTGGGTTTTTAAAGATTTGACTTACACCTGTCTGACTCTCTGGAGATGAATAGTAGCTTTTAATAATTTCTGCTTCTACAGTGCCTAACCCCTGTGACCTGGGGAACAAAATCACTTCTTAGGACAAAAATTAGGACTTACAAGGGGCTGTTTTGCCTTGCTAGAGCAGGGGTAGGCAACCTATGGCACGTGTGCCGAAGGCAGCACGCGAGCTGATTTTCAGTGGCACTCACATTGCCCGGGTCTTGGCCACAGGTCCAGCGGGCTCTGCATTTTATTTTAATTTTAAATGAAGCTTCTTAAACATTTTAAAAACCTTATTTACTTTACATACAACAATAGTTTAGTTATATATTATAGACTTATAGAAAGAGACCTTCTAAAATCATTAAAATGTATTACTGGCACGCGAAACCTTAAATTAGAGTGAATAAATGAAGACTCGGCACACCACTTCTGAAAGGTTGCCGACCCCTGTGCTAAAGTGATCTAAGTTTTCTATGTGTTTAATCTCTGCCTTTTCTATAGCTTGTCCTAGCTTTAAAGGATGGTGGTGAAGGGCTGGTAACTAATGTGACTCTTGCTACTTGTAGGATTTCTTTATAATGTACTACAAATTTAACTAAAGGGGTATATTTAGAATCTGTCTCCAGCAAAAAGAACAGGAGTACTTGTGGCACCTTGGAGACTAACAAATTTATTTTAGCATAAGCTTATGCTTAAATAAATTTGTTAGTCTCTAAGGTGCCACAAGTACTCCTGTTCTTTTTGCGGATACAGACTAACATGGCTGCTACTCTGAAATATGTCTCCAGCAGTGCCTCATGGTATTGGATGGTGGGTAGTTTCAATAAAGATCAGTGAGGCACACAGGGAAGCAGCATGGTCTAGTGGATAAGACACTGAACTGGGAGTCAGGAGACCTGGGTTCTAGTTCTTGCTCTGCCACTGACCCGCCGGGTGACCTTGGGCAAGTCACGTTGTCATTTTACCTTTCTGTGGCTCTGTTCCCCTCCCACCCTTAGTCTTGTTTTAGACTGTGTAAGGCCTTTTGGGCAAGGATGGCTTCTTAATATGTCTGTAAAGCATGCAGCACAAGTGGGGCCCCATTTGGGTTAAAGCAGATACTGTATTAGGTTCTTCTTGATATGTAGAGTATCTGAGTGTGCCTAAAACTCTGTCCTGCAGTTCCACTCCCCACCTCCTCTGTAATGCCTGGGCTTGAGTAGAAGTCGTGCCTTCATCATCTCTTTTCCAAAAAGCAGTGCTCTGTTTGACTCAGGCTGGGCTGTTTTCCCTTTATTTTTGGATGCTTTAGCCTCTTAATCACAACGATCTCAGACCAATAATTTTATTTTTTCTGTTAGAAGAAGGTCACATGGGGGTTTTCCACTGTCTTGCTCCTGCAGTTGAATCTTTTCACTTATTTAAAATTTCCCCAGGCTGGTGACAATATGTGCCCATATGTTTGAGATCAGAATCTGGGGCCTGGTGATGTGGCATCTGAGGCTTGGTCTTTCATTATCACATGGGTTTGAGCCATGTCCTGGGTTAACAGCTTGCAAAGAGGTTTGTGATAGGGGGAATTGGAAGCCCACCGATTCCATCTTTATTACTTGCTAGGTTTATAAAAGGCAGCTGGATCAATTGAAATCCAATTTTGTAAAACAAAACTTGCACCTGGGCTGATGCATTGCGCCAAGCTTTGTTACAATTGGGATCAACGTGGTCAAGTTATTACCTCCTCAAAAGCTGCCAATGGATATACTGGCAGCCTGTAATTATAGTGACACTGCAAGCCCAGCACCATAATTACAGATCTTTGTTTCATGGCTTTTAAGCCTTCAACAAGGAGGCCTTTAATAAGGGGTTCACCAAAATCTATAGAATCTCTTTCAATAAATGTCTGAATTAGGCAGGTTTTACGTGAGGCGAAATCCTTGTACATTTTTTTTTTTTTGGTAACCTGGAATCTTCCAGTCGAATCTTGTATCTCTAACTTTCTATTACAGTGGGGCCCTTGTGTTCATAATTGAGGGTAATTATTATGTCTTTGGTGAATTCTGCCTTCACTTGGTGTCCTCAAAGTAGTGTTTCAACACTCTGAGCCACAAGACCAAGAAGATTCTTACTGTGTGGTAATAACAATGGCATGGTAGCTTCCACTTTTCTCTTTCATACTACATAACTAGAAAAGCATTTGGGACACAATTAAAAGGGAATGTAGATCTAAATACATATAGTTATAATAGTGCTAGTCTATTATAGCTGCTGCTTTGCAGTAGGGTTCAGAATAAAGGAGTAATAGCCCTGAAACAGTTAACCCAGCATTAAGGTTGTAAGATGTTCAAGGCTGGGACCATCTGCTTGTATCACGGCGCCATGCTTAACACGATGTGTTACAACAATACAAACGCTTACTAAGGTCCATGTTCTAATTCTGAATCGAATGAAGGCCGTACACTTACTTGGAGATAGACCTGGATTCGTCTACTTTGGGACGGATCTAATATTTTGTGTGTGAGAGGGTGGGTGCTGGATGTTGGACAGTTCAGGCTTTTCAGAACGAATGCTGACTCCATTGTGCAGGGTGCTGTACGTTGAACAAAAAGATGGTCCCTGCCTTAAAGAGCTTCCAATCTAGGCATAAGACGAAATGACCGGTGGATACAGACAGACTAATGGGCGAGTAAAAGGAAACGAGACCGTATGGGTCAACGTGGAAGCAGTACACTCAGCAGACCAGCAGCTTAATTGTTAAGTCTTTGTAGGCATCACAACAAAGCAGAGTTTGAAACAGGCCAACGAGGGAGCTTTGTACATTTACAGGGAGCTGCTCCCACATGTGAGGGGCAGCTGGGGAGAATACATGAAGGGGCTTGTTTGAAAATGTAACAAGCGGGTGCTGGGATCTTGGCCAGTCAGAGATGGGAGTTGACATCTAGTGAATGAGAGATGAGGCATAAATGCCTTGCAAGTGAAGCCAAGCAGCCTATGTTTGATGCAGTAGAGAAGGGGGAGCCGTTGGAGGGATGCAGGGAGAACCATGCTGCATACAATTTGTTGTAGATAGTGAGCCAAGGAGGGTGAGGTGATATCTTCTTTGACCAGTTTCTTTTGGGGAGAGGCAAGTTTTTGAGCTTGCACAGAGCTCTTCTGGTCTACACGGCTCCAACAACACTGCATACAAGCTTAAGGTAAATCGTTAGTTTCCATGCAGTGGGCCAGAACCTTTGAACTCTTAAGCACCTGCTTAATTTTACTTGCAGGAGTAGTCCCATTTATGTCAACAGGACTGCTTGTATGTGTAAAATTAAACTTATGCAGGTTCTGGCCCTAATGGTGATGAGTGTCTTAAAAGAACCTGAACAGAAAACCAAACATCTCCCCTCCTCAAGAGCTCCATGGGCTGTGAGTTTTATTTGCAACACTTAATGGAAATTTAAGTCATTTCTATGTAAATAGTCTTTGTTTGGGTGTCAACATCTCTGGGGGATATTTGCAATCCAAACAGAATAGCACTGGGCTGATGCATGAAAACAAGGTGGTGAAATAGACCAGTCCTGTTTGTTGGTAAGCTTGTGGGAGCTGAAATGTGAGTGGTGCCAACAGAGAAGGAAATTATTATTATTTTTTTATTGAAACAGCTTTTCAGTGGCTCTCACCATGGCATATTGGAGTAATGGCTAATGTTAGTAATACAGGGAATTATTTTGATCAGTTTCCATCTAACAATTTACCGGCTTTGTTTATAAAAATGTCCAGCCTTTTGTATTATGAAACTACTGACCCTCTTGCCTATAAATGGAAATATTTGATGCTGGTAAATTACCCTTTAAGATTTTTGCTTGCGCTATCATACTGGTCTGGTTCAATAGTAATACAGTAACAAATTGGAGGGCCAGCTAATGTGTGGGTTGTAAATTATTGCCTAGGAAGTGTCATTAATGGCCGAGCAATTTCGGTATCCTGTCCCTAGATGCGTCAGAGGAAGGGGCAAGATTCTCCAGTGACACCACTACATCTCAGGCTACCTTAAGTTCAGAGCTGCCTTAATTAGTCCTTAATTAGTTAGGCACAGAGAAATGCCTGGAAAAACTGCCAC
This sequence comes from Platysternon megacephalum, assembly GCA_003942145.1. Lineage (NCBI taxonomy): Eukaryota > Metazoa > Chordata > Testudines > Platysternidae > Platysternon > Platysternon megacephalum. Next base: position 321,162 of record QXTE01000407.1, read on the forward strand.
TTTCTAGCAGTAATGAGAGGTAACATTTCAGGTCTCCTTCCTTTGATAGCAGTGCATGTTCCCAGGCTGTAATGGCAACTGAGCTCCAGTACTTCCTGTTCAGAAAGCAAGGAGTATGTTTTGCTTTACCTGCTTGGGTTAATCACAAGCCTTGAGGTTTATTTAGCTTATTGGCCAAAGATAATGGGGGGTGGCACAGTGAGGGGTTTTGGATCCTTGTGACATAAGTTAATTATTCAAAATCAATTTTGATTTATTTGTTTTGTGATAGAGCCTAGAGGCCTCAATTAAATTGGGATCCCGTAGTGCTGAGCACAATGCAGACACAGGAAAACAGCCCGTGCTCTGAAATTCTCAGTCTAAATAGATGAGACAAAGGAAGGTTTATGAGCCCCGTTTTACCAACAGGGAAATTGAAGCATGGACAAAATGACTTGTCCAAGGTCACGTAAAGAGACTGTGGCAGAGCAGGAACTGAGCTCAGATGTTCAGGGTCCCAGTGTAAGTGCGCTAATTATTTTAATGAGATGCAGGGATTAAAATGTATTCAGGGTGAAGCTATTTTGCCCTTAATACCCACTGAAAAAGATGCAAGGGGAAACAGAATAGTGGGTGCTCTTGCCAATCATCATGCACTTCTCAATAGAGATGAGTCATTTCAACCCTCTTATGGAGAGAAACGTAAGAGGAAATATAAAGTGGTGCATTAAAATTGCATTACTAGCAGTATTATAACCCAGCCTGTTGATGTCACAAATGAAATGTGCATTGACTAATCCATCTTTGGAACCCTTATAGTGTCAGTACAAATGTGCTAAATGCTCTGAGTCTCCCACTGACCCTGCAGTGGCTCTGTCAGTGACATCCTGACAAATGGAAGTGTAAAAGACATTTCAATCTACATAAAATTTGACCATTGACTTGTAGTGGGTCCTTGGCTCACTGGGCCCGAGGATCACAATGAAGTCATTGTGAGCCACACAGTTGGGAGGTCTGTCCATTGACATTTGGTTCCTCGACTATATTGTCAATGTGGCCATTATATCTTGTTCATAACATGTTATCAATACTGTTAGTGGTTGTAAATAAAACATTAATGAAACCAGGAAGGATGCAGATGGGCTTTCTCGGCAACTTTAAATATCTCAATTCTGGTGAAATGCAGCAGCAGTTGTGCTTCTAAACAGCTCTGTACTCACCCCTGCCTGCATCCTGCAATCTCTAGTAAAACACTTGCAGTCCACCATTAATAGTGAAATGTTGGAGCAACAGCAGTGAGCTTCAGAGGAAATGGATCAGATAGGCAACAAATAAATAAATCTGTATTTATAAATCTAGCCTAATGTAGAGAGAAACACAACTTCCAGAACAATGCTGATAGAATATTACAGCTTCTGTTAGATGGGAAGTTGATGTTTCAGGGTAGGATAAAGATACAAATGACCGGTTCTTATGTCAAGTTGCTGGGTAGTAATACTTAACAAACGGTCTTAAGATTTGGCCTGAAATCAATAGTGTGTGTAGAGAGTTGTCTCACTGGATTTTAGTGAGCCCATTGAGATGCAGCTCAGTGCATCTGAATTATGGCTCTGTCTGAATGGCTCAAGATTTTATTACTAGGCTAGGGGAGTAGTGAATGATAACCTGTGGTCTCAGCTGTATGAGGAAAAATAGAATTTAGAAATAGAGTATCCAGGACAGAGGAGCGAGCTGGTTTGAGAAAAAGCCACAGAAAAGAGTGAAGTAACTAAGAATAAAGTGAGCACCTTTCAGTGATGCACTTCCATCTCGAGCATGGTAGACTGTTCCCATCATATCTAGACACCAGTTCCTCGGGCCAGGATATGGCTTTATGAACTTCGTTCTAAGTCTGAGCAACTTCTAGCTGAGGCTCTCCAAGCACTTTACAGATATTAATGAAATACCTCCCTTCCCCCTTTGGGAGGGACATGTTATCCCAGCTGTAGAGTAAGTTCTGCCAGGAACTGTTTGTTTGTGTTTGTACAGCACGCGGTACAACAGGGCCAATCCTGACTGGGGCCTTTGGGTGCAATCATAAACGAACTGAGTCACAGAGGTAAAGTGACTTGTCCAAAGCCACCCAGCAAGTCTGCCATTGTGGGGGGTGGAGGAGGAAGCCCCTCTTCGCTGGGTTTTGAGGAAGAGCAGCCGTGGAGTCCTTGTGAAGAATCTGCCAAGATAAACAGCATTCCAGGAAGATTTAAACTCTAATGGAAGGAGACCAGTGCAGGGGAGCCATGAGCCTGACAGGTGCAAGCAAGACCTTCCAAGTGGTGAAATACAAAGAAACTCGAGGGTAGGGAGCTGACTTTAAGTGCTTTGCTAATGGAGATGGTGCAAGTAGCAGAAGGGTATTAAATGGCATCCTGCTAGCTTCAGAAAGTGGACCTCTGCCCTTTCAATGTAGCTAAGTAAGCTAGATTGGCTGATAATGGGTAAGCTGGAGGCAGGTTAGCAGGTGCAGAGCAGCAATAAAGGAAGTCTTGTATGCTATGGCAGTGTCTTGAAAAGATAAGGTGGGTGAGGTAATGTCTTTTATTGGACCAACTTCCATTTGCTTTTGGAATACACTTTTCACATGCTCAAACCCTGGCTGCTAATAGCTCTCACAGAACTGGCCATTCCAGTTACTGCCTCACTGTGTACAACTGAGCCATTTCGACCCTAGTATTTTAAATGGGGAAAGGATCTTTGTGTAGGGTCCTAGTCCCCTTTGACACGTCTTCTGGACTGAAGTTTCTCATGGATAAGAAGACTCCCATTTATGCTGCCCACAAGATAAGCGCGCCTGACCCGAAGTGAATGTGGCAACGCCCTTCAGTTGTAAAACGCCCACACCCTGCCATTCATGGACACCACTTAGGAACGGACTGGCTTCTGTACCACACAAAGCTTGGCCCACATCTCATTTGCTGCATAGGAGTTCCCTCTCCCTCTCAATAAAGTAATCTCTTGTTAAACAGCGGACACGTAATCTCCCTTGTAGCTTTACATTCAAATAGTACGTCACCCTGCATTCTCCTGCAGGATCAAACCATGTTCACCTTTGACCCTGGGACTTAATGGCAAACAAGTTTGTGCTGTTTGGCCTGATTCCTTTAGCTCTGTGTGAAATGAACATGCAGCAGGAATCTGGGTTCTGTTTCCTGCCTCTGCCCTTGACTCACCGTGCAACTGCACTGCAGTCCCACTTCCCTTTGTCACTGGGATTGTGAGCACTAAGTATTGTAAAGTATCAGAGGGGTAGCCGTGTTAGTCTGGATCTGTAAAAGCAGCAAAGAATCCTGTGGCACCTTATAGACTAACAGAGGTTTTGCAGCATGAGCTTTCGTGGGTGAATACCCACTTCTTCGGATGCAAGTAGTGGAAATCTCCAGGGGCAGGTATATATATGCAAGCAAGAAGCAAGCTAGAGATAACGAGTTTAGTTCAATCAGGGAGGGTGAGGTCCTGTTCTAGCAGTAGAGGTGTGAAAACCAAGGGAGGAGATACTTTACAAGTATTGTAAAGTGTAAAGTCGTGTGTGTACTGGTGCCATTCAACCTGAGGGAAGGCTAGACAAAAATCCGTGGAAGTGCAGCTCGTTGTGTTAATAGCCTCTGCTTTGCTGCACTGTAACAGATGAATATGGGATTGTAAAGAGTTAACCGTTTATAGAGAATTGGGTGTGCATGCAGCTTTACAGTCTAAAAGAGCAAGGTCCATGCACAAAGGATCTTAAAATAGAGCTCAGAATGAACTTCTGTTATGTAGGGGAGGGAAGTCATTTCCATGGGCACTGAAGGCAAATGTCACGAAGATTTAGCAGGTGAAACGGGGAGGCTTTGTAAAGATAAAGCCCCCCATGAAATCTCAGAAGGTTGCCCTGGAGAACTTGGGTGACTCTGAGTTGAGGCTGGATTACGCAGCCTGCTCAGGGGTCACCTTTTAGAAAAACAAAACAAACTTGGGTTACAAGAAACCTTTTGGTCTCCTAGTTACAGAACACAGAAGTGCAAGCTGGCTATTTTGCTTCTGCCCCCACCCCCCTCCAGTAGAAGTAGCCTGTAATCTTGGGCCTTCCCTGTCCCCCAACTTATTAACTGGGCAAATAGTGCACAGGCCTTAAGGTGGTTCTGGGCCGTCCTAGCCTCTCCCATTTAGTTCATAGCATGATTTAATCATAATATGGACAGAACCTAAGGTTTCTAGAATTGTATTTCAAGGCTCCCTCTACACTGCTTCTAATTCAGCTTGCCCAGCCACTGTTGATGGGGCCCAGACATTGATCCCACAGTGAAAACAACCTTTTAAAAAGAACATTCACTTCCTAATTAGAAAAATGGACCAGAACATCCTTAGAGATAAATGCCAGAAAAACTAGTTATAACTTCAAGGGTTGGTCCGAGCAGCCCAGTGCCAGATACTGGTACTTCAATCATCTCTGTGCTCTCTGGTCCCATACAGAAAGCATGCCACTGCAATTCCAAACCGTTCTAAAATGGTATTTGGAATGTCTTCTCATGATGTGGATCTGGATGCTAGCAGCCATGTTCACGTTCCTTCTGAACAGAACGCTATTTATGTGTCTTGGTGCTGTAGGGCCCCAGTAACCTTGGTACAAAAGTGTCATGTAAGTGCATCATGTTTTGAGATCAGGCCCCTGAATTGGACAGTGTAATGTAATTTCAACAGTCCCTGGTGAAGAGGAGAGAGGCAAACAGAACAGGTTATTGAGAGACGTGGTCTTATTTTATCACCCATATTTAAGATGGGTTTTAACAAACCGGTCAGGTCTCCAGCAGTGACCATGAGATGGTTGAGTTCAGGATCCTCACAAAAGGAAGAAAGGAGAGTAATAAAATACAGACCCTGGACTTCAGAAAAGCAGACTTTGACTCCATTAGGGAACTGATGGGCAGGATCCCCTGTGAGGCTAATATGAGGGGGAAAGGAGTCCAGGAGAGCTGGCTGTATTTTAAAGCAGCCTTATTGAGGGCGCAGTAAGAAACCATCCCGATGTGCAGAAAGAATAGCAAATATGGCAGGCAACCAGCTTGGCTTAACAGTGAAATCTTCGGTGAGCTTAAACACAAAAAGGAAGTTTACAAGAAGTGGAAACTTGGACAGATGACTAGGGAAGAGTATAAAAATATTGCTTGAGCATACAGGGGTGTAATCAGAAAAGCCAAAACACAACTGGAGGAGCAGCTAGCAAGGGATGTGAAGGGTAACGAGAGGTTTCTACAGGTATGTTAGCAACAAGAAAAAGGTCAGAGAAAGTGTGGGGCCCTTAATGAATGGGGGAGGCAACCTAGTGACAGATGATGATGTGGAAAAAGCTGAAGTACTCAATGCTTTTTTTTGCCTCGGTCTTCACAGACAAGGTCAGCTCCCAGACTGCTGCACTGGGCAACACAGTATGGGGAGGAGGTGAGCAGCCCTCAGTGGCGAAAGAACAGGTTCAGGACTATTTAGAAAAGCTGGACATGCACAAGTCCATGGGTCCAGATCTAATGCATCCAAGAGTGCTGTGGGAATTGGCTGATGTGATTGCAGAGCCATTGGCCATTATCTTTGAAAACTTGTGGCGATCGGGGGAGGTCCCGGACAACTGGAAAAGGCAACTATAGTGCCCATCTTTAAAAAAGGGAAGAAGGAGAACCTGGGGAACTACAGACTGGTCACCCTCACCTCAGTCCCTGGAAAAATCATGGAGCAGGTCCTCAAGGAATCCATTTTGAAGCACGTGGAGGAGAGGAAGGTGATCAGGAACCATCAACATGGATTCACCAAGGGCAAGTCATGCCTGACTAACCTGATTGCCTTCTATGATGAGATAACTGGCTCTGTGGATATGGGGAAAGCAGTGGACATGTGTCTTGACTTTTGCAAAGCTTTTGATACGGTCTCTCACAGCATTCTTGCTAGCAAGTTAAAAAAGTATGGATTGGATGAATGGACTATAAAGTGGATAGAAAGCTGGCTAGATTGTTGGGCTCAACGGGTAGTGATCAACGGCTCAATGTCTAGTTGGCAGCCGGTATCAAGCGGAGTACCCCAGGGGTCGGTCCTGGGGCCGGCTTTGTTCAACATCTTTATTACTGATCTGGAGGATGGGATGGATTGCACCCTCAGCAAGTTCGCGTATGACACTAAGCTGGGGGGAGAGGTAGATACACTGGATAGGGTCCAGAGTGACCTAGACAAATTGGAGGATTGGGCCAAAAGAAATCTGATGAGGTTCAACAAGGACAAGTGCAGAGTCCTGCACTTAGGAAGGAAGAATCCCATGCACCCCTACAGGCTGGGGACCGACAGGCTAAACAGCAGTTCTGCAGAAAAGCACCTAGGGATTAGAGTGGATGAGAAGCTGGATATGAGTCAGCAGTGTGCCCTGGTTGCCAAGAAGGCTAATGGCATATTGGGCTGTATTAGTAGGAGCATTGCCAGTAGATCGAGGGAAATGATTATTCCCCTCTATTTGACACTGGCAAGGCCACATCTGGAGTATTGTGTCCAGTTTTGGGCCTCCCACTACAGAAAGGATGTGGACAAATTGGAGAGAGTCTAGTGGAGGGCACTGAAAATGATCAGGGGGCTGGGGCACATGACCTACAAGGAGAGGCTGAGGGAGCTGGGCTTGTTTAGTCTGCAGAAGAGAAGAGTGAGGGGGGAATTTGTTAGCAGCCTTCTACTACCTGAAGGGGGGTTCCAAAGAGGATGGAGCTCAGCTGTTCTCAGTGGTGGCAGATGACAGAACAAGGAGCAATGGTCTCAAGTTGCAGTGGGGGAGGTCTAGGTTGGATATTAGGAAATACTATTTCACTAGGAGGGTGGTGAAGCACTGGAATGGGTTACCTAGGGAGGTGGTGGAATCTCCATCCTTAGAGGTTTTTAAGGCCCGGTTTGACAAAGCCCTGGCTGGGATGATTTAGTTGGGATTAGGTCCTGCTTTCAGCAGGGGATTGGACTAGGTGACCTCCTGAGGTCCCTTCCAACCCTGATGTTCTATGATTTCTCCCGTAAGATGGGAGTAGATGGGGCTGGGGTAGAAGTTAGTGGCAGGAAACCAGTTGCTGATTTGTGGAGGGGTGTGTGGCTGCTTGGAGTACAGGCCCACATCTTGTGTATTGAGCCGGGAGCCAGAGAACAGTGATCGTGTTCCAAATGGCACGTAAGGACTCAGGTGAGACTCCGTTTCTTGGGTTATTCTGCGGGTTGTGGCTGGAAGGTAGCACTAGAGCAAAGCAGAGCACAAGGGAAAATAAACCAAGGAGAGCAGACCTCCATGACAGACTAAACACGTTGTCTTCCTGCTGGTTCCCGCCCGCTGCTGTTGCAGGAGCAGATGTTGTGTCCATGGAATCTGTATTTCCAGTCTCATGGGAAGACGGCTCGTTTTCTCGGCTCTACCCCAGTTCAGCTAATCTGTACTTGAGCTGGGTGTACGCAGCGTTCTTCATGCCGTGCTCTCTGTGTGACATGCTTCAAGCCCACGTTTTGCTACAGAGCTGTGATCACTGCAGCACAAGTCACCAGCTGGGCAGAATGGTGTTCGCCCCCTGCCTGCTCTTTGGCGCTGGCCCATTTAGCCACCCATGATGGTCCGATTCTGCACAACTCAAGCGTCCACTTGTTAGACGCTAACCTTGCAAATGTGAAGTGGGGTCTCACTGACATCTTCTTGAGTCTGCAGGCAGCTTGAAACAGACCTGAGAGGAAAACTGTGTCATAGTCTGCTAACCCTGGGGTCTAATGAGGGCACCCAGTGTGCCAGGCTGCACACCTAGTATGCAAAATTAACACAACTGTACACAAATGTCACTCACGTGTAATAGCTAAATAAAGGGCAAAATAGTGGAGATGCCTGGCAGGCTTCTTCACACTGTGGTGATGTGCTTATCTTACCCCTTATCTGAGAGAGCAAATGGCACAGCTGCAGTGCATCACAGCGATAGTGGAAGCTATAGGAGTAGGAAGGCCAAAAGCTTCCCACTGCAGGGGGATTTGGAGAAGGCCAGATGACTGTCTGGCTGAAACAAATGGGAAAGCTCTCAGCGCAGTCTTTCCTAGGCAGCATTTCTCTCTCCCATTTCAAAGCAGGTGAAGCCATGAATGCTAGACAAAAGAACGGCTCAGAAAACCTGCATTACGTGCCCCTCACTCCTGCCCTAGCAGCTCTGTCTAACTCTTCTTCTCAGTGCTGTCGGAGAGAAGAACTGGAGCCATTCAGGCTGCAGTAATTGTCTCTAACAAAACAGCATGTCTAGGATGTGGAGGAGCACGATTTCCGGGCCGAGGAGTCCAACATGTACGCCTCTCACAATGGCTCTGCACACTTGAGTTTCTACCCAAGAGAAAGGGGTAGGGTTGACTCACTCCAAGAGTCCTGTCTGTGTCCGAGGAGTGTTGCCAGCTCTTTGTCTTCTGCAATTCATCAGAAATCCAGCCCTTCTGGGAAATAATTGGAAACACTTACGCCTGTGTGGCTTCCAGGAATAAAAAGAAAATGACTGAGTCTCTTTCCCCTGTTAAACTGTCTGTCTTTGAGTTCACCATGATGAGCACACAATTTTTAACAACCCTGCAACCTCTGATCATTATTAAAATTTTGGTGGCTGGAAAACCAGACCCTTCTGCTGTGAACCTTGATATCAACCACTTACAAGCTGTAAGGCAAAGGGGCACCTGAGGACACGGGAGCTGTCCCTCCCTGTTTGACTGTGCTGCTTATCTCTTCAGATACTAGAGCATGATGTGCATGTCAATACAGCTCCTTAGGTATATCTCCATATATTATTATTATCTCATAGAGCTGGAAGGGACCCCAAATGGTCATCGAGTCCAGCCCCTTGCCTTCACTAGCAGGACCAATTTTTGCCCCAGATCCCTAAGTGGCCCCCTCAAGGATTGAACTCACAACCCTGGGTTTAGCAGGCCAATGCTCAAACCACTGAGCTATCCCTCCCCTCCTTCTATCTACACCAGCTCTGCTGTAATATAAAACTGGCGGCATCCTCTCCAGAGGCCTCAGGAGAGGTTGTATCCTGGTAGTCAGGAGAATGAGAAACTCATTCCTGTAATGAGGTTCCAGCCTCCTTCCTGTTTTCCTCTCTAAGAACTGTGAATATGGGAGACTTGGGTAAAAACTGAATGGAAGGATGGTGTTGTGGCTAGAGCGCTGGGTTCTGCCACAGATCCCCAGTGTCTTTGGGAAATTGAGGTACAACAAAAGGCGAATGACTTATCTGTAAAATGGAGGAGATTGTAAGCTCAGCAGGGCCAGGAGCATGTACAGGGTTTGCCACAATGGAGTCCCCAGGCGTTACCATTATACAGATAATAAGGTGCTTGTATGCTACTGCTCACTGTAGTATCTGAATGCCTTAGTTGTTTAGACTTGAGAGTAACTCCATCTCTTTTATTTCCTTACAGAGACTTTCTTCCCCGTGGGTCTGGAATTGTCACCCGACGTCCTCTTATTCTTCAGCTAATCTTCTCAAAAACAGGTACAGTGGGGGGCTGAACAGCTTGTTGCTCCATAAATCAAAACACCAGCTGTTCCCTTACGGATATGGTCTTGGGGATGTCTGAAGTTTGCTCTTCCATTTGGGTAACAAGTCTAGTACCCTTGGCAAATGCTTCTTTCGATATACACGGCAGATCAGAAAAAGTGCAAATCTGTTTGAATGTCTGTCTGTGTTCGAGACCCTTGTAGTCTTGCCACTTAACAAGTTTATGAATATGTAGGGAACAGCTCTGGCTCTCTTAAATGCTCCTGGAACAAGGTGGTGTTTTTGTGGTTTTTGTAAACTGCTGCAAAGAAAATGTGCTGCTTAGGAGATGAAAGCCGCCTTGTAAGTGGCAAATTCGCTAGGAGGCTTGTTTTGTGTAATTTGGCATTAGTACTGTCATTTCAGTGTGCAGCTAATCAAGAACGTGTACCACAGGCATAGATAACTGGGTGGAAACTCTTTGGCAAATCGTTTCTGCATTAGTCTGTCCGTTTACACTGCAAGTTAAGCAGTATCGATTAGTCCAAATGAACTTACTCTGATTTGTTTTAAACAAATCAGTCCTTCAAAAATACAAAACTCTGGCCTCTTATAGAGGGATAGATTGTCATAATGGTTTCTTCTAGCCTAAAATCTTGGAAATATGTGATGTCTGAAAACCAGCTGTAGCCCTAAAGGTTTTGAGAACAAACCCACTTCTGGTCTGGGCAGGGGACCTATCACTGCAGGCATTAACATTACCAGAAAGTTTCCTTTTCCTTGTTAGTTTGCATTTTCCTCTCTGTCCATGGCCTCAGTCCCTCCTGGGTCATGCAGCTTCATGCTGCTATTCCTCAGAGCAGAGAGAGAGTTGGGCAAATTGATCTGTTCCCATGTAAAAGACCAAATGGAGCTGTCAGACTGAGCTCCCTGCTGATACTGTGACGTGGTCAGTTAACACAAAGCCATTCCTATTCTCCCAATGAAAAGGTCAGGGAGTTGCTGCTTTACCAGTGTTGCACTTAGAGGGGGTTTAATTTACTCCACCAGATCGTGATGGCGGTGCTTTTTAATAAAATAAAACTACAACTTTGAGGCATTGTGACACTTCATAGCTTTTCTTACATGATCATGAGCATTTAGTGATCCCAAAGCACAGGGACAACCCCATTCTCCTGGTGTGAGTGGATGTGATTTTTGCTGAACTTCAACTATTCACGAAACAAACTTGCTTATAAAACCATGGCCTATATCTTTTCTCCTGCCACTCTAACAGTTCCTTGTTACTGTGCGAGTGATGGTCTCTAAGGTCCCCCAAGTACTCCTGTTCTTTTTGCGGAAACAGTAGAAACAGACCTTGATATTGGATCATGGCTCTCTGCCCCAGATACTGATCGTGATAAATGTGAAAAGGCTAAAAACAGGCCCCAACTCTAACTTGAGCACATGCTTAAAATGCCAGCGAACCTGGGAAGATTTCTTGTTACCTTACTTTGAATGAAATATGCATGAGGATTCCCTTGCTTTGTCCTTTTTCCAGGAGGGGTGGGTGGGCCTCTCTACCTCTTGGGTTTGCAGAAGTGCAGTCACAACAGTCGACAGCCATGCATGATAGTGGATGGCAAAGGACCCTGGGGCTGTGTTGTCAGGTGGGAATTCTGTATTGAATACAAGATGGGTTAACTCTTTTGGAGAGAGTACTTTCCATCAGATCTCCGAGGGAAGTGGGGGAATAGACCTACCAGCAGTTAATTCTTGCATTGCAACCCCTGACAATAGGTAGGGAGCAGTAGCTACTAAGGGTCTATTAGGAGGTGGTTGTCGCCAGCCCAATAAGCAAGCACGTTATTAAATATTATGGAAAGCTACTGCAGCTTGGCAGACTTCCCTCTCTTTGGAGCATTGACTGAAACTTACGCCCCAAATGTGGCTGCATCGAGGCATTCCTGGAGCAACAATCCTAAAATCTGGTGTCCAAAATACATGAAGAGTTAGCAAAATTTCAGTCAAACTGTGCTCATTGGTTTGTGTGACGAAGTGGGGATTTTCCCTTGTTATGTTGTATGTGAGTCTTACTGTTTTCAATGAATGCTGTGTGCCTCAGTTTCCCTGTGTATTGCACCAATGTCTAGGTAGTGGGAATAAGCATGTGTGACTTTTGTGGGGGCTGCTCCAGCTGCCTGCATAGATGCTATGGCCGCCCCTTCGTAACCTGAGACCCAGGAGGGGGATGCGACCAGGTGACTCTTGGCCTGGGAAGCGAGACAAAGGCCGGAGGAGGAGCAAAGGCAGGGCAGGGGTCAGGCAGCTGGAAGCGAGTCTGTTGCACAGGGCCAACTTCAGGGAGCGTGGTGGATTTGTTTCCAGAGGAGTGTAGGATTAGTTGATGTTGCTATGACGCGGTGCTGCTTGCACTACCAATGGAGTGACTGTGCTGGGTCCTACTTGTTGGGCTGAATGCCCATTAAAATCAATGGAAGAATCTTTCCCTTGACTTCAGTGAGCTTTGGATTGGGGCCCTAAACTCTCCTCTAGAGCAGGAGTTCTCAACCTTTTTCTTTCTGAGGCCCCCTAACATGCTATAAAAACTCCACAGCCCAGCTGTGCCAGAACTCTTTTTCTGCATACAAAAGCCAGGACCAGCATTAGGGGTAGCAAGCACAGCAGTTGCCTGGGGCCCTGTGCCTCAGGGGGCCCCACAAAGCTAAGTTGCTCAGGCTTCAGCTTCAGCCCCACGTGGCAGGGCTCAGGGCCCCGGGCTGCAGCCTTGCGTGGCGGGGCTTTGACTTTCTGCCCTGGGCCCTAGCGAGTCGAACGCCAGTCATGCTTGGAGGACCCCCTGAAACCTGCTTGTGGCCCCCTGGGGGGCCCCGGACCTCTGGTTGAGAACCAGTGAGCTAGAACTTAGCACAGGCACTGTTGCTAGCACTGAGGAGACTTGTGAAGGTGTTTTAAATAAGGCCAAAGTTCTCGGGTTGGACCTTCCTGATTTGCTCGCTGCCTTGCATGCATACAGGCAGCAGCTGCTTTTGGTGCATCCAGCATAGTTCAGTTCAGCCATTTCAAGCCAACCACCCATTCGAAGGCATCCCCAAGGTTGGAGGAATGTGGCTGGGTTAATATTTAAACGCTGTCTCCACAGTAAAATAGCTCACTGGTGAAGGTGAGCCTCCAAGCTCTTTATCTCCCAAGTCCAGGGTTCTTTGTCTAACAGCTGGTGCCTGCAGTTTGGTGGTTGGCTGCAGGAGAAAGTGAAACCTGAGCGACAGGTCTTGGCTGATAGATAAAGGAGGGGGAAGAGATTTTCAGCTGCAGTCAAATCTTGCTGCGTTTTCTGCTAGAGTGCAATGTAATGCTCTGTGCAAGTGATGACTGGAGAGTTCTGCTTGAAGTGCAGAACATGCTGGGTGTGGAGGCATTCGCATTTCCGGGAGTCATGCTGCTCTTGTCAATACTATGGGGCTGTTAAATCCCAAATCAATAGCTCTCTGTTGTTCCCTCTTGTCTTCCTCTGACTGGATAGAGACTGCTCTGGGACCGGATGGGTGCAAGCCACAGAGGAGATTAGACAAGGAGTTCTTGAAATGTGCCCCACAACCGGCCAGCTATTTTGGGGTGCCAGTGGGGCAGAGCCTGCCTGCTTGCTCTCATGGCCCTGAAGGCAGGTGACCAGGGCTAGTGATTAAACCCTTTTCCTAACTTTATTGCCCTCCTGTAGAAAACAACCTGTTTCTGGGAAATGCCAGTGAGGTCAGAGCTGCTTTCAAACTTTCTACCAGCTCGATTCCTGCTCCTCTGTCCCAGAGGGAGGCAGTGCAGGCCCAGAGTCACATGAGCTTGCATTGATAGAGCCTCCACCCCTTCTTGGGGGCAGGGCCTGTGTTTGTGCAGCGCCTAGCCCAATGGGATCCTGGGCCATGAGGGGGGCTCCCGGGTGGTACCACGATACTATTACCAAGTATGCCAGTTAGGGGCATCAGTATCATGAGAGAGAGAGACCCTGACATCAGGTCTTGTACAGTTAGCATGACTGCTCTCCCAGAGGGTTCCAGCCTGCAAACCCCTTGGCCTCATTCACTGAATGGGCTCTTCATAGCAGTGATGAGATGCCTCCTCAGCGTGACCCACGGGATCCCAGGAGAGGCTGTCTGTCTGACTTTCTTTTCCTTGGTCCAACAATTGAAATTCATTAGTGCCTAGGGGGAGGGGAGAACAGAGGCTCTCCTTCCTTGCACTGCTAACCCAGATGGGACAGGGGCGGAGCAGAGAGGGATGGTCTTGTCTCGATGCTGTGTATCTCGTCTAAGTGGCATTTGGTATCGAAGTGTGAGTCGGGGGGGCGGGGTGTCTAAACGTTTATCTCAGAAGTTCTCTGGCCTGTGTTATATGGGAGGTCAGACTAGATCACAATGGTCCCTGTGACCCTATACTTGGATTGTAAGAAAATACACACACACACACACACACACACACACCAGTGGCAGAGCTGGGGGAGTGAGTGAGTGTGTGTGTGTGACACACAGACAGACACGCTTCCATGACTCAGTTTCCCCTCTGGGAGGAGACCCACCTCCCTCCCAGCGATGTCTACGATCAGTGTTTAAAGAATGGACAGCACTAACCTGCTGCTCCTCACTGGAAGTGAAATTAACGTAGAACTTTTGTCAGCACAGATCCAAGCAGGGCTGATAGGCAGAGACACCTGCACTACCGATAGATCCCTGAATGGGAGCAAGTTGTGTGGGCTAAACATGCAGCTGTCTCTGCTCCTTCCGGGCTTGGTGGCCCTAAGGGCTCTCCCGGTGGTCATGCTGTGACTCTTGCCTGGCATTCACACACCTCCGTGATGGGCTGATAAGAACCTGCGCCTAGAATGTTGCAGTCTGTTTTCTCCAGTCCACTCAGCCATTCAGATGCAGCCAATGAGTGTCTTGGCAGGTTAGATTCAGACCTTTCTTAAGGGCTCAAAAACCCAGCAATGAAGTGTTTAAAATGATGGGCAGAGAATGAAAGGCAAACAGTCCTTCTGCAAACAAACACTGGCATTGATGTCTAGGTTCAGCAGCTAGCACTAGTGCCGGAACCAACGCCCAGTGTGTGCCAGCATCTCACCGACGGGCCGTTTCCCCTCTGGAAAGGAAAGCTTCACTTCATGTCCACATCAAAGCAGCTGCTAATAGCGCAGAGGCTGCAAGAAAAATCTTGGCTGGTGGAACCTTAACCTATAGAGCCTGCTGGCTTCCATTGTCTCGCTCCTTCCGCCTTAGCCAGAGGAGACTGCTAGACCGGTTTAATCCCTGATTAGCAGCAGCCCCAAATAAACACACACAACTGGGTGATCTCTGGGGAAGGGAGGGCCTCTCCTTATGTTGCTTGCTGGCTTTCACAGCGTGACTATTTGGCCAGCTTGAACCTCTGGCTCTGCTCCACTTGCCACAGAATAAGGCTTCCTTGTTCTTCCCCTTTATTGGGCTAGAGAGGGCCACCTACAAAGCACAGTGGGTGTGTCTACACATGGAGCTATCCAGGAACAGCTCTTGCACTTCACATTCACACCGCTTACCTTTAATCCAAATTAACTGTCAAGCACAGACAAGCCTTGGGCCCTCTGATGTGAGAGGCGCAAGAGCAACGTAGCTTATGGACACTAGGAATCATCTTCATTCAAGGGTGGCTCTGTTTCTATAGTGGCCTTGAATAGAGCAGTGCAGCTGTAATGTACAGCAGAGCAGAGTCCGTGGAGGGCTGGCAGGAGTTTGCATGGCTAATCCGGGCTCCACTGTAAGAGGCGTTGTAGTGTTAATATAATGAAAGAAATCTGTATTGTCCTGCAGTTACCCTGGCTTCTGGCAGGCAGCAACATAGCTTCTTCATGAGCTAAAAGGGTAAGCAGATCCTGGGCTGTGCCCTGCAGGTGGACTCTGCAGCCTCGGTTTGGGAAGAGGTTGATAATTGGTGTCTAAGCTCTGCAGGGGAACAGTCTGCGGAAGTTCCCTTTGAAAGCAAAATGGCAATTCACCCCCTCTTCAAGTGTACTTGGTGTGCAGCACTAGGACGCCTGGGTCCTATTCCCAGCTCTGCCCCGACACGCTGGGGACCTTGAGAAAATTGCTTCCCTTTGTGCCTCAGTTTCTCCTCCTACCCCTCGTCTATTTAGATTGTCAGCTCTTTGGGGCAGGGACTGTTTCACTCTGTGCAGCACCAAGGGGCCTCGATCGAAGAGGGTTGGCTGGGTAGGGGAACCAAACAACTCAGGCCCATGTCCTCCTTGGAAAGCGACTTCTCTATGCCCTAACCCCTGCTGTGTGGGCTCCTGGACCTTTACAAGGAGAGGCAGCTCAACCTCCATTTCTTCTTCCCCAAGGCAACCTGTTGTGGAAGCACCCAGAGATCCTAATCCGGAACGAGCACTTCAGTTGTGCTCTGTGCTGTATAAACAGAGTCCCTGCACCAGAGGCAAGGTGCTTGTGGCAAACAGGAAGGCAGATGAGGGTTGGCTCTAGCTGTGAGTTAAGGTCTGAAACCCTGTTTCTGGGAGGGTGTGCTCCCCCCTCTGGTAGCTGTTGGAAGAGCACTGGAAATGATGTGCTAGAGAAATAATTCTGTCACTTCCTGGTGATATGCTAGATGTCTATAAAATCATGACTGCTGTGGAGAAAGTGAATCAGGAAGTGTTATTTACTCCTTCTCCTAACACAAGAACTAGGGGTCAACCAATGGAATTAATAGGCAGCAGGTTTAAAACAAACAAAAGGAAGTATTTCTTCACACAACGCACAGTCAACCTGTGGAACTCTACCAGAGGATGTTGTGAAGGCCAGGACTATCACAGGGTTCAAAAAAGAACTAGATAAGTTCATGGAGGATAGGTCCATCAGTGGCTATCAGCCAGGGATGGTGTCCCTAGCCTCTATTTACCAGAAGCTGGGAATGAGGGACAGGGGATGGATCACTTGATTACCTGTTCTGTTCATTCCCTCTGAAGCACCTGGTATTGGCCACTGTCAGAAGACAGGACACTGGGCTGGATGGACCTTTGGTCTGACCAGTCTGGCCGTTCTTTTGTTCCACAGTACTGAGAGAGGCAGCTCTCATTATTTTTTGTACACCCGCAAGTGTGGTGCTCCTGAGAGGTAGTGTCCCCTCTGGGGGTGGGTGAATGTGGTGAGGCTTTGAATCAGTCTCTAGCAATCATTGCATTCTCCTGATTGGCCCAACTCGCCTGCATTAGACTGTCCTGTCTTCCTGCCCCCAGCTCTGAATCCCCATAATGCTCACAAAGCATAGTGTGACTTCATGACTGCTTTTTGCACCAGCATCTCTTCTCCGGCGTGTAGCTCAGTGGGCTCCCACAGAGCTGATGCTGCATTGCTGAGTTTCAAAGGGCAAGGACCACGTTGAGGCTTGGTGTAAGCAGCAAGTCTGCTGGGGCCTGGGTCTGTTTACACTGGGGCTGAACTCAGCCCTCTTGCTGGTAAAGGAAGGCTAGTTACAAACCTGGGGGGATCTCTCTTCCAGAATATGCAGAGTTTTTGCACTGCAAATCCAAAAAGTTCACGGATTTTGATGAGGTTCGGCAGGAGATCGAAGCAGAGACAGACCGGGTCACAGGAACCAATAAAGGAATCTCTCCCGTTCCCATCAACCTGAGGGTATATTCACCACATGGTGAGTGAGACTTCCATTCTTCTGATCAGAGCGCGTATGTCGGCAGGCTTCTAAATGCAAAGACTAGAGAAATGGGTGTTGACACTTCAATGAATGGAAAAGAAACAGCATCTCAGAGCGAGGTTTGAAGGTCCCCAAAGACCAGGATCTGTTCCCGAGCAGCAAGCTTTGCAGTGATCTACGGAGGACAGAGTATCCTAGCTGGTCCTCTGTGCACCCCCTGCACACGCCCCTTCCTTCCCCCCCCCATACACTGCAGGGATAAAATGTTCTGCATCGCTTCACACAGCATGAGCTCTCTGCTTTCCTCTCTCCTCAGTGCTGAATCTGACGTTGATCGACCTTCCGGGTATCACCAAGGTGCCGGTGGGAGACCAGCCCCAAGATATTGAGTACCAGATCAAGGACATGATCTTGCAATTTATCAGCCGAGAAAGCAGCCTGATTCTTGCGGTGACTCCAGCCAACATGGATCTGGCGAACTCGGATGCTCTTAAAATGGCTAAAGAAGTAGATCCTCAAGGTAAAACAAACGCACCCACCTGCTGTAGTAACATAACTGCTGCAGAATCCTTTAACAAAGGGAGGGGCTATCGGGATTCCCATGTGTTCTGCTGAGCAGCTCTCGCTGCTGTGGGGAATCCCGAACAGGGTATCTTGATGTCATTGAATCTTTAGAAGGAAATCCTGGCTCTCTTCTCCTGTCCCCATTAAGGGCAGTGGTTGCTGCTTCAGCCAGGTCTCCTGTTGACAAGTCCCCTCCCCATGACACTCTTCCTACCACCCTCCTGTCCTCTGACTTCCACTAGGTGTGTTCTTTATCTCCCAGAGTCCTCCAGGCAGACTCACAAGGTGACCTGTTGGCTTGCTTGGCTGACAGCCTTCACTGAAGGGTGTGACTTGACGCGCTTAGGTCTTGCCTAACGAGTTATGTGACTCTTGTCACTCAGGCTGATGCACTAAACTGTCCAGTCATGGAGTTAATAACTAGCTCAGCTTGCCACACGAGCCAGCTGTGAACATTGAAACTGCAACTTAAGTGCTGCAGGCTGATTTGAGGGTTATGGCTCCTGCTTTCGGAAACTGAGAGCTGCTGTCTCTGCATGTCTAACTACAGACCTGGTCAGCTGCTCTCAACGTATCTGGCAAGGTGGGGGATGTGATGTTGACTAGCTGCTTCTCCAATGATCTTTCTACCCCCCTCTCTCTCAGGCCTACGGACAATTGGAGTGATCACCAAACTAGACCTGATGGATGAGGGCACCGATGCCAGAGACGTCCTGGAGAACAAACTGCTTCCTTTAAGAAGAGGTAGAATGCCACCATCCTTATGCAATCAGCATTCTGCTGAGATCCCCACACCCTCCTCTCTCTCACGATCTATAGAAGACAGGGAAGTCCCAGAGCTCTTCTGCATTGCAGCAGCTGTGATGGTACCTGCCAGCAGGGGGCGTGCTCTGCAGGAAACCCTGGTTACCTTCTTGGAGAGATTCCCCTTTGTGCAAGCCGTATAAAGTTCCCCTTTGTAACTGTATCAATAACCCCCGGTCCCTTGCAGGGAGCACAGGTGTTCAAGGCTGGTGCACTAGCGGTGTCACGCTCTAGAAGGAGCTAGCATGTGGAATTGTCCCATTGCAGGCTACATCGGCGTCGTTAACCGGAGCCAGAAGGATATAGAAGGCAAGAAGGACATCAGAGCAGCGCTGGCCGCAGAGCGGAAGTTCTTCCTTTCTCACCCAGCCTACAGGCACATGGCAGATCGAATGGGCACGCCTCACTTACAGAAAGTCCTCAACCAGGTAGGCCAGCCTGAGGGTAATGTCCGTGCATAGGCCCTACTTACTCGCTTAGGTGGAGGGTCAGTTAACTAACAGCTCTGAGTTGTAGTGGGGAGCGCATTGTCAAGTGATTAGAACGGGATGAGACATTAGATTGGACCTGTGGCCAACCCACATAAAACATCATGTGTGATCTTGGCTAAGTCTGCTCTTGGGCCAGCCTGGGTTTCCCCATCTGCAGAATGACTAATGAAAGTCCCACTTGTCTGGGCATTCTAGTGTGAATTCTAAGCCATGCTGAAGATGCTTGTAGCCAACACAATGGAGGGGAAATCTCTTCTGCTTGGCTTACGTGGTGCAATTGGCCACCAGCGTGCGGTCAGTTTCGTTGTTTTCCCCATCTAGTCAGCTCCCCTTGTTCGTGTGGGTCTTTCACAAAGCAAGAGAAGGCCAAATGCATGAAAACTGGAAAATCTGACTTGTAAAGCTGCAGAATGGGGCTGGTTCGAGGCCTGAGACTGCTCTAAAATATTTAAAGAGACACTAGTCAGTTTCAAATGAACAGTAGCAGACCTGGACTAGAACTTATTTCTGATCTTAATAGAGTGGCCAGTTCAGTGAAAGCATTCAAACGTGATCCCTAGACAAGCATTTCCTCAAGTCTCCTGTGGTGCAGTGTTGACTCTGGCCTCTGGCTTGCCTGTCCATTCTCGACACAGCTTGTAGTGAGGGGCAGCTCGCGCAGGTAGGGGCACCAGCAGCACTGACCACTTCTCCAATCCTCTCGTAGCAACTGACCAACCACATCCGTGATACCCTGCCCTCGCTGCGCAGCAAGCTGCAGAGCCAGGTGCTCTCCCTGGAGAAGGAAGTGGAGGAATACAAGAACTTCCGCCCTGATGACCCCACACGGAAAACCAAAGCCTTGCTACAGTATGTTGCTCCAATCCCCTCTTCCATATGCAGGCGCTGGATTTCGGCCAACCTCGCTAATGAGGGGGAGAGAGTCTAGCCTGAAATTGACACTTACTGGTTTTAACATAGGTCCATATTTAACTTGCTCTTTGCTTGAAGCGCATGAATCCCCGCTGGTTGCTGATCCCAAGGAAATACACAATGCCTAGCACCTGGCATTAGAAATTGGCACTGTGGGGGCAGGATGTGCCAGTTTTCACGGGTGGTGCCATTCAGAGTTGGCATGGACACGAGACTAAATACCCTGCAACGCTAGGTTGGGAACATTGGGAGGGCTCGTTAAATCGGTAGCTAGGATGCCTGGCAGACAAGCTCTGCAGGCAAATAACTGGCATTGTCTTGGATTTGTTGTGCCTACAAGGATCCCCTGTATAATCCATTTGGTCGAAAGCCTTGTATAAAAGCAGAGAACAAGCATGTACATTCTTAGGCTCTAAAAGAAGGTGAATGTCAATTGTTTTTGTTTCCCTAATTGTAGCGAAAGGGAGATGAAATTCTTTCCCCATAGGATTCATGGAAGTAGAAGAGAATTCTCAAATGGCCCTGCCCAGATGAAATAGAGATTATGGCTAGCATGGCTCTGAATATAGTGTGGCCGTAGTCTGAATGGCTGGTCCGTTACAGCCTTTGCCGTATTTGGCTAATGCCTGTTACTCCTGCTGGTTCTTTGCAGGATGGTCCAGCAGTTTGGGGTGGACTTTGAGAAGCGGATTGAAGGCTCAGGAGACCAAGTGGACACACTAGAACTCTCTGGTGGTGCCAGAATTAATCGCATCTTCCACGAGAGATTCCCCTTCGAGCTGGTGAAGGTAAAGCTAACGCTGGTTTTAATACTTCTGTCCAGCGGTGTTGATTTCTCTCTCCACGCAAAGCAGAATGTCACTGGTTGCCAGCCGTATGGCTGGGGGGGCGTCTCTACAATGTATATGCCTGTCTTCAGGCTTTCTGCTTGTTTGGCAGCCAGCAGAAGGGTCTGTTGACCATCCTTCCCTGGTGTTGGGTTGATCTACTGCTTAGCTAAACCACCGAGCTGGTTAGGAACCTCCCTCTCCTCCCACTCATCCGTTGCTGCATGGCATAAGAATCTTTGCCAGAGCAGAGCTGTGAGATGGACACAGACTAGCTTGTCTCCTCATCTTGAGAAGACGGAGGGATGGGATGTTGTCTTTGGGATCAGCTGTCCTGGGATGTGGCAGCTCAGCAGTTGGTGCTGATGTTTCTAGGTAAGCAAAACCTCCTCTCTGACTTATAAAGCAGGGCAGCTGAAAGGTGTTCTACCTACCTACTCCAGACACCCCGTAATAAAACAGAAACACATCAGGTCTTACGGGAGGGCGGGCAGTCTGCTGTACCCCCACTCACACCTCTGTCACACACAGGGTGCTAACAAGATGTGCTGTAATTCACTGCTCATTCACTTAGCCTTTCTACTGCTTACCTACATGGCAAGCTCCTTGGGGGAGAGGGGCAGTGTCTCTTTACAGGTCAGAAGTACTTGGTGCCAATGGTACGCTAGCTACATCTACAAACAGGTAGGCATATGTTTGCCTCTTGTGGCTGTACGAGAGAGCAGTTTAAACATGAGCCACCTTCAGTTAGAAGCCTCAGCTGCGATTGTGCTTCAACCCAGAAGGGCCTTGCTGTATAATCTAACTGTCGTGTTTCTTTTGTAGATGGAATTTGATGAAAAGGACTTGAGGCGAGAAATTAGCTATGCAATTAAAAACATCCACGGCATAAGGCAAGTATCAGAGCAGGAGATCTTTAGCGCCAATAACGCGTCTTGTTTTCCTATGAGCAATTCAGTCATGTTTGTACCATTATTCTATGATAAACACTTGTACCATGAACCTTATGTAGCTGTCAGTTCTGAACCGCTACAGCCAGCTTGTGCGTCATGTAGAAGCAAAAGGTGTTTGGAACCAAAGTTCGTTACTGGAAATGGGTAGAGAGAATTAGATGGTTAACAGTTACGTTGCCGATGTCGTTTTCTTCCATGTGTCTGGACAGCGTAGTATGTGATGTAACTCTGATTCTGGGAGTAGGGATGTGATGGCTCCACTATTGGAGCAGTCTCCATTGAGAACCAAGAGCAAACTCTAAACGTTGTCTCTGTTAGTCTCGCTGGTAGAGTTTAGTAAAGGAGTGAGATCTGTTTCCTGTTGTCCCTTGAAATCCGAGGATAAAAGAATTCCTCCATTGCCTTGTGCATCTTCCCAGATGGGCAGAAAATAGTATGTGGGGAGTGTTTTGAGATCTAAACTTCCAACTAAAGGAAAAGGGATCCAGGTTATTACTGTACCGTGGCGCTTGGGAACTTCTGCCTCAGGGATGCTGTCAAAGAAGATCCGTTCGGCACGGGCTAAGCTCCGTGATGGAGCTGCACTTGGATTAATCCAGACGCTCAGCCCATGCTGCACTGAGGATGTAGCTCTGAGAGCTAGGGAACCCTGGGCCTGACAGGGCTGAGTTTATCATCCCAAAGAGGCCTCGCCTTAGACTTATTCCTCCTCTTAGCATGTCTGCCTTCCTGGGCTGTTCCCACTTGTGTTCCCTCTGCCTGAATATTGACTCAGGAATTGCCTACTCTGCTCTTGAAATGCTGCATGGGGTTGAAAAGGCTCCTTGCCCGTCCACTTGCAGCGTAGATGTGACCTACAATAAAATTGCCTTAAGTGTCTCTGCACTAGGCAGTGACTCCAGATCCCATGTGCTAGAGAGCAGCTTTGTGTGTGTCTAAGTCACAAAGCAGCATCGTGCTCTCGATTGGAGGCTTAACCCACCCCTGCTCCATGGGATGATTACGGCTGCACATCCCCAAGTGAAGGTCCTGTTGGTATCGAGGCCTGTCTGTCTGGGGGAGGGAGTCGATGTCTCTGCTGCTCTCTCGTCAGGTCACAGACAGTTGCCTTTAAACCTGTTCACCCATTTTGTTTTTTCTCTGCCATGTCTCTGCCCTCCCTCACCCCTGCGTGCGGATGCCTGTAGGACGGGGCTTTTCACACCAGACTTGGCATTCGAGGCCATTGTGAAAAAGCAGGTGGTGAAGCTGAAAGAGCCTTGTCTGAAGTGTGTCGACCTGGTTATTCAGGAGTTAATCAATACAGTTAGACAGTGTACCAGTAAGGTATTGAACCCGCTGGAGGCTCTCCAGCCCCTTCCTACTAGTGGGGGTGGCAAAGCAGGTGTGCTGCCAACGTGGCAATGTCCTCTCCTGCCTGGAAAACTCCATAGGCAAAACCGGTCACGCTGACGCTTCACTCCTAGCCTGCTCGCTAACCTAATGTGAACACCACATCACTCACCTGATTGGCATGCCTGGCCCTGGACAGAGGGAAGGAGGGTTGCCTCCGTCCCACCTGAGGTGCTGGCATTGCCCAGCTCTGAGGAATACCGTCCCTGCCCTGGGTCGTGATAAAGATCCAGGCAGTGCCCAGCACCATGGGACCTCTGTCTCAGTGTGGCTTCGTGAATAGAGCACCGAACTGGGACTCTGGAGACTGGGGTTCTGTTCCCAGCTCTGACGCTGGCCTGCAGGGTGACCCTTGAATGTGTCACTCCCCTTCTCTGGGCCTCCATAGCCCGTTTGTAAAATGGGGGTCATGTAACTGACGTGCTTGGTAAAGCACCTCAAGATCTACTGATGAGCAGTGCTATGTATTATCCTAACGCGCACAAAGTCTCTGGGCTCTGTCCCCGTGGGAGGATCTCAAACTCTGTCCATGTGACCTCCAGCTGCAGTGCTCTGTGGCAGATTGGAACAGATGCTGCCAAGGCTTTTGCCTCAGGGCGCTTTGGAGTCTGCCAGGCAGGTGAGCAGGCTATTCCTGGGTTCTGGTGCCTGTCTTAGCATGCGTCTTCTCCATCTGTGAGTTCAGCTGCTGCTTTGCTACACTCTGGGAAGCTGTGGAGAATGGGAGCAAAAGCTGGAAGCAGCTATTGTAGCAAATGATCTTCACGTTCATTGTGGCTTGTTTATAAATCCTACAATTAATGAAGTGTTCGGTAGTGAGCACCGTTTCGAAAGGTTTCTCACTCTCCGGAAGTGTTAATTACCCTGGTACTACGCAGTAGACCAGGATAAATCAGCCACTTCCATATTTAATAACTAGCTTCTTGGGACGACTGCTTTTTAGCTTGATCTGGTAGTAATGGATTGAGGAAATTTCTTAAAAAAAAAAAAATAAAAAAAAAAATTCACGTCTCTAAAAATGTAGCTGTTCAGAGGCAGGCTGGATTGGATGGATCCCCAGCTCTGATCCAGTCTCTCAAGTTCTGGATGTTCCTGGTAGACAAGTGCTTATGTCCGTAGTAAAAGTCCGTTCGCCACTTTGAGGCCATTCCAAAAAGTGAAATAGCCCCCAGCTCCTGCTTCCCAAAGTGTCTTGCTTGAGCAGAGAACTTCAGCACTCGTCCAGTGGTTCATATTGTAGGACCTGGGGGGGGCCTGTTTGTTTCTGGATCAGGAGTGGTGCTCTGTTTTACTGTGATTGTAGTGATCTGTGTAACGTGGAAAAGCCAGCACTTGCTGCCAAAGTTCCTTCAGGCCCAGCTAACATGGTGGGGAAAACTCAGACTTCTTTGTAGTGAGTCAGCATGGCAGCTTGCAGGAGTAACATGCAGATGAGTTCTCCTAGGCAGGTAGTCTGCTTCCACAGGAATCCGGATCAAATCCGAACAGCTTGTTCAAGCCGGGCTTCTCTGGCGCCAGCAGTGCTCTTTACCAAGTACCACCCACCTGGTCTAGACACACGCCCTGATTCATTGGAAACAGGTTCTAGCCCTAATAAACCAATAGATTGGGGAATCTGGAAATGGCAGCAGTCAGCTTCCTCACCCGTCCCTCAACTTCCATGTGATTCGTAGCAGTGGCTATCTCAAACAGCTAAAGAAAGAAACCGGCACTCCATGCCATCAGAAGGCAGCATGCAATGTCACCTTCCCCATGGTAAAGCAGCAATCTTGAAGCCTAGCAGGACACTAGATCAGCTGCTAACTTGAAGCTTGGCATGGAGGCGGGAAGCAAAGGAACCTTTGCCTTTTATTAAAGGCTCAGTTGAGCAAGACGTTCAGGGCTCAGGTTCTGGTGGGATGCCATCACCTGCTTTTGGCTCATGGGAATGCCAGGGAAATTTTCACCATCGTCTTCCCCCCCCCCCATTGTAGTCACTTTGTGCCAATGTAAATGATCACATAAGGGGCACAGCAGTGGTGAGCCAGTGAATGAGAATCAGATCCTTATGAAGTCCAGGATTTAACGAGGTGAATTAAGAACCTGATAGTAAATTAATTAAATATATTTTTAAAATGAATCTGAGGAAACTGAAGGAATTTCCTGGGGCAAGTGCTGCTGCTTTTCCCTTTGCATGTTACTAACCTTTTTTTTTTTTTAATCTCATTTTCTTTTCTTTCTGTCTTTGTTGCTGTTTTTTCCACCCTGCGTGCCTTTTGGTGTCTCATCTTTCCACTCTTGTGCTCTGCATGAGGCAGGACGGGGCTCTTCACACCTGACATGGCTTTTGAAGCTATAGTGAAAAAACAGATTGTAAAACTCAAAGAGCCCAGTTTGAAGTGTGTTGATCTGGTGGTCTCAGAGCTGGCCACTGTCATTAAAAAGTGTGCGGAAAAGGTAACTGGTCTTAATTCTTCCTCTGTGTCTAATCTGAACATCTGGAATGTACTGGCTCGCAGGACCCAGCTGATCAAAGTGAGTTTGAGACCATTAAACATTTTGGGGATCTGTGTCCATGGACATCTGAACACCTTCAGCCAAGGACACACCTGCAAGTCTAGACTCCTAATGTTAACTTGGCTTTCTGGCATGGGTCCTGCAGAGACATATTGCACAGGTGTTGCTTCACACCATAGCAACAAAGGCTAAAAATGCTCCTGAAATAGCTGAGGGCCAGTATCTCTGGAAAGGAATTTCGATCACCTTGCTTAGCATTAGCCCAGGCTTCATGCTTGGGGGATCTGCTTATCTGTGGGGGGGTGGGAAAGAGACAGTACATTTGCCAAACACGCTTAAGGCCCACCAGAAGCTAATCCTGCTGATCTCTACAGAAACAGCAGAGAACTGACTTTTCTTTGCTGTCCTCTGAGCCTCATTTCTGTCCTACCGACAAAACTGGGGGTTAGTCCAGTCCTTTCCTGCCCTCTTCAGTTTTGTGAGTGCTTCTGTGTCAAGCTTTTTGTGGCTACTGTGATGGCTACCGTGATCTGATCTTCCACTCTTACTCCCTGCTTCTCAGCTTGGCTCCTACCCCAGATTACGAGAGGAGACAGAGAGGATTGTCACCACTTACATCAGGGAACGGGAAGGAAAAACAAAGGACCAGGTAAGCTCCTCTTGTGATGTAGGGAGCATGTCTGTCCTGCGATGCGTCCAGCACTTTGGGGGTTGTGATCCGTGCAGAGGGCGAAGTAAAACGTGACTCGTTCAGGACAGAAGGGTGACTGATCTCAGTGCTGTTTGGGGAGAACCTGACACTCCAACCAGAGCCATGCGGTAAAATAACATCCTGCTCCACTTTCCAAATCCTCTGAGCCCAGCACAGCAATCCTACAGTACCCTCTGCTGGTAGCAACTCAAACAGCACCTTTCTGCTACCACTGTTGATCTCTGCAGCAGTGCGCAGGGCTTTCCAGACAAGTCTCGGTGCTGGGGAGCAGCTTTGATTGACCAGTGCTGACGCCTGATGTGCTGAAAGTGGCACTTTCATTGTAGGCCTGTTACTGTGTTCAGCTGACTCGGGTGTATGTGTCTTTCCAGATTCTACTATTGATCGACATTGAGCTCTCCTATATCAACACTAACCATGAAGACTTCATTGGATTTGCCAAGTAGGTGCCTACCTGATGTAGCTGGGAAGTGTGGGTTGCAGGACCTCTAGGTAACCAAGGCACTTAATTGCAAGTAATCAATGAGCAGCTACCCAGAGCCCATAGGGCAGGGAGCTGAACAGTCCTGAAAGCTGTAAACCTGTTCAGTGGATGTCGGAGACTTCGCCTCCCTCTGTTACAGCTGCAGGGCTGGAGTCAAGTGCCTTAGGGCTGGGTGCGGTCGGTGGGGGCAGCACTGGCTTCACATGTGCTGTTCCCATTGCTTCTCTAAAGTGAGTCTGGTCTTCAGGGCCTTGGGTAAAGTTCCTTTGTTCCAGGCCTTTGCCTGAAAGGGACAGGGAGCGTAGTGCCTAGGGACCAGCCAAGGTCAGGGGCACCATTGGGTTGGGCGCGCTACAGAGTAATGGAAGATCCCTGCACCAGAGAGCTTAAGATAAAAATAGACCAGACAGAGGGTAGGGGAAAGGGTAGTAGGTATCTTAGTCTCACTGACTGGTGCTTGTGTTTTGGCCAAAGAAACGGGGATCTTCTAAATGTCCACCAGAGCAGACACAACTTTTTAATGTCTCCAACTATGTAGTGGGTATGAACTAAACTTCCCATAGCAAAGGAAGAACTGAGCCAAGGACTTGTCTACACATGAACATTAATCCCTAATAAGGTAGAGTGTAAATTAAAAATGGATTAACTCCCTGTGTGGATGCCTGTATCTGGAGTGAGAGTATCCATACCTGGAGTTAATCAGGAACAACTCCCCATGTAGGCAAGCCCCAAGGATGGAAGTGCCCTCTTGTTGGTTGAGTGAATGCAATCAGCCCAAGGGCTGTCTTATGGCAGCATGCTCAGGGGTCCCCTTCTCACCTTCTGATTCATTTCTGGTTTTCCTCTGGTTTTTCCCCCCTCTTTAAGTCTCTGCTTTTCACACTTCATTCACAGTTCCTTCCTCTCATAATTTTTCCTGTTTTTCCTTTGAACCACCTCACTCTTTCCTCTGGACTCTTCTGAATCTTCTCTAACACCCCCAGCTGTTACACTGAGCAGCACTTGACAACAGGGTGGGTACCTGTCGGAAACAGTATGTAATTGGGTGACTTGTGGGAACGGACTCCTGCTTGCCTTTACCTTCAGCAGCGCCGAAGGATGCGGTTACAGTAGCTGGAACAGCCTTGTGAATGCTGATTTTAAATTAGGCAGAGCCTGAGCGCCTCATGGAGTGATGCTGAGCATTTGACAAACAGTCCTGCCTCCCACCTGTGAGGGAGCAACTGTGAGTCAGTTACTCCTGGAGCTTTCAGGAGCACGTCCAGAATCTAGTCAGTTGCACCCAACTTAACTGCAAGTGTTGCCACGCAAAGACACCCTTGGATTTCCCCTGGCCATCTGCTAATCTCCTCCTTCAAACCCCACTTCCCCAGCGAACTCCTACCTGCCACTATAGCCTTGGGCTCTTTGATTAGCCTGTAGAGGTAGCTGTGGAGCTCTGGGCAGCACCCCCCAGGCATGCCCTGTGCCAGCGTGGGGAGCAAAAGGACTGTAGATAGATCTCGAATATCTAATACAGAGCAGAAATGTTCAAACTACCTACCCCCTTGGATACCATGGTGATGGGCATAGCCCGAACATGGCTGGGTTCACTAACCAAGGCCTTGAATTCTTTATCCTCTTGCCCTGTTAGTGGCCAAATACAGCTAACATGTGACGCTTCCTCCACAACGAGCTGTAGTCGCTGCCGGACGTCCAGGAGGGAGCGTTGTACTAGAGTGAATCAGCCAGATGCTCTGACCTGGAAGCTCCGTAGCTGCCCTGCTCTGAAAGCCCCATAGTGCCCCGTGAGCGCTGCTGGCGTGTGCAGCTGATAAACAGAACACTTCAGAAATCTCCTAGCCTCTCAAGTTCAATTGGCCGTTAGTGGAGAGCTCGGATAGCCTCAGATGCCATCAAAAGAGCCTGTCGGTGTTGTGTTCTGTCCAGCAGGCCTTACCACCCCCAGGACTAGGCATTTCCCTATTCCGCTCCTCTCCTCGCTGTCTGACTTAACTAAGTGCGCTAAGTAGTACCTTGCAAGCCAACTGCTGATGTAGACGATAGCCAGCGAATGCAAACCGGGTCTCAACGGCCACAGTAGCTGAGTGTTTATCAGGCACCTTGTGCTGTTGATGTGAAGCTGGTTTGCTTTTTTTTTTTTTTTTTTTTTTTTTTTTTTAATTTCAGTGCCCAGCAGAGGAGCACCCAGCTGAACAAGAAAAGAGCCATCCCAAATCAGGTACTACACATCAGTTTAATAACTGCATCTCTCTTGGTAGCATAGGCAGAAGTGGCTGAGTATGTTGGGGTCCCACTTGAAGCCATGTAAACCTATTCAGTACAATCCTAGAGCTGCATTTTGCAGTCTCAGAAGTCTGTGGAGAGCTGAATTCAGACCAGTTGCCGCACTATCCCCCTGTCTGAAGGTGCAGGGGTTTCTATTTTACCCTGTGTGTTTGCAGACACAAAATACAGGTATATGCTGCAAGGCGTAGAACCTCCAAATGCCTATATAGCTAGCTGCCCACCTGCATCCGTTCTTAGGGTAATAGATCTTTACGTATGAACCCTTCCTAGGTAACAAATAGTCTAGGCAAATGGAAAACAGCACCAGAGGGCATGTGTAAAATATGTGCCCCATCTTATTACAAGCCAGATGTCTAGCAGGGGATGGGCGTGGGGAAGGCTAGCATCAGAAAGTACCAGGTAGTGATGTTAAACCTTGATTCTCTCTCTCCACACAGCCTTCCAGTTCTGAGTGGTATTGCTATTTAGTCTGCATGACTTGAGAACAGGATTAGAAATGTCCCCATTGCATGGTGTCAGTCTTGCCGTATGTAACGCATACGGACATTTGCTTCTTGTTTGGAAACACTGTAATGAGACATTAACACTGTATAAATATAATTAATAGCATGTAACTGTTTTCTTTTGCTGTTTTTTCTGCTTTTTTTTCTACCATTTTTGTGCTTCCTGCTTCTTCTTCCCCTTCCATCACTTTGTTTTCCTCACTGTTCTGTCTCCTCGTCCTTTTCCCCCGCAATCCTAATTTTGCGCACATAAAGGGTGAGATATTGGTAAGTACCCATATAGTGTGATAGTGAACCATAGATGAAGCCTAGTGATGGAGACACCCCATTTAAAAAAACAAAAAACAAACACACCCGCAAATCTAAGAAAGTGGCACCTCTCTTCTTAAAACTGAGTACACTTACTGTCTAGAAAAGCAGGCACCTTCCAAATGGAGCAGCGTGGCTTTGTTAGGATCCTTCTCTGCAGAGGGAAACCTTGTGGGATTGCCTGATCTGACTTAAAAACTACTGGACTCCTCCTGGCACACTGTGGGGAGAGAGACAAGTGTGAGGTGGGGGGCACAGACAGCCCTGGAGGCTTAAATGCCTGTTTATCATCTGAAATCCCCTGCTGCTGTCTCCTACCTGCCCTGGATGGACCCAACAGTCTTGGGCTGAGAGGGCAACTCAGTCCACAGTTCATAACGCTGCAGCCCTTAACTGAGATGTTGATGCCCTGAAGGTGGGGTCGAGCCATAGAAATAGCTAGGATAGATGCAGTGAGAGATCATATTCCTCCTTCAATCTCTCATCCCTCCATCTGCCTGCTTCCATGCTCCCAGGGGCATTTGGGGGGAAAGGGCATGGCTGGAGTACATTGCATTAGGGGCACTTTCTGCCCTCTGAGGATAGGACAAGAAGCAATGGGCTTAAATTGCAGCAAGGGCGATTTAGGTTTCCTAGCTGTCAGGGTGGTTAAAGACTAGAATAAATTTCCCGGGGAGGTTGTGGAATCTCCGTCATTGGAGATTTTTTCAGAGCAGGTTAGACAAACACCTGTCAGGGATGGTCTAAATCAGTGGTTCTCAAAGCCGGTTCGCCGCTTGTTCAGGGAAAGCCCCTGGCAGGCCGGGCCGGTTTGTTTACCTGCCACGTCTGCAGGTTCGGCCAATCGCGGCTCCCACTGGCTGCGGTTCGCTGCTCCAGGCCAATGGGGGCTGCGAGAAGCGGTGGCCAGCACATCCCTCAGCCCGCGCCGCTTCCCGCAGCCCCCATTGGCCTGGAGCAGCGAACCGCGGCCAGTGGGAGCCGCGATCGGCTGATCCTGCGGATGCGGCAGGTAACAAACTGGCCTGGCCCGCCGGGGGCTTTCCCTGAACAAGCGGCAAACCGGCTTTGAATACCCGTCTAGATAACTTAGTCCTGCCTTGAGTGCGGGGGACTGGACTAGATTCCTCTCGAGGTCCCTTCCAGCCCTATGGTTCTCATGGGAAGCAGAGCATGAGTTGGAGTAAGTGTGGGTTGGCTGACTGGTGGGTGGGGGCAGGTCTCTGGCTGGCTGGCTGACAGCACTGCTGCCTCCAACTCCTGGGCCTTGGGGAGCTGCCTGCATGCCAACCCCTGCAGTAGCTGCACTAGCATAAATGGCTGGTGGCACCCAACCCTGCCTGAAATCAAGGTTAGCTGCACCGGTGCAAACTGCCCTCTCCGACAGCAGCCTGCTCCCGGGCAGCTACCCTGGGGACGATCCCCTCAGATGATCCTTCCTTTTGTGTAAGGAAGAACTGAGTAACTTGCCTGCCTGTACAAACAGCTGCCAAATAGGGCTTTTCCTTTAAGTGTATTCGCTTCTAAGGGAGGGTGAGGTCTCCATTGAATGAAAACCAATTTGCCTTCTCGGGATGAACAGTGCCCTCTGGAGGGGGTGGGTCGCAAACTGGCTGGTGTGTACCCGGGGCTCAAATCTCACGGGCTGCCCAAGAAAATGGAGATGCATGTTGCTTCTGGCTGGAGGAGTCTTCAACCAAGGTCAGGGTGGCCCTGCCGGTACTTCACAGCTGCTGAAAACGTCCTTTCCCCAATGTTCCCCTGGAGATGTACACAGACACGCTGTAGGCCGCTTAGGAATGGCTCGTGAGAAGACCACTTCTCTGTCCGACGTCCTCACGAGGCTGTGATGGGACAGAGGTAAAAGGAACTCTAACACCACCTTAATAGGGAGCTAACAGCCCCCTTTTCCACGTGGACTGGCAACGTGCCTGACGCTGGATTCCGAGGCAGACCTGGTCCGAACTGGGCTTGGCTAAGTAGGGTGGTTGGCACTACTTCCCTCCAAAGAGCTTTATAAGCATTGGCTCTCACGTGGTGGAGCAACTGAGGCGCAGAGGGGAAGGGCCTCGCTTGAGTGTCACAGCTGGGAGTAGAAAGCTGGGTTCCTTGCCTCACTGCCACTGTGCTCAGACCCACGAGATGTTGGTGTGGGTTGAATAACTGAGGCTTTTGGCCACTTAGCCTATGGCAGAGGGTCTCCAACTTCATTGCAGTGCGACTCCCTTTCGACAATAAAAATTATGACATGACCCCAGAAGGGGGGACTGAAGCCTGAGCTAGCCGGAGCTCTGTGGGGGTGGGTCAGCCAAAGCCCAAGGGCTTCAGTCCCGGGCAGGGGTCTGTAAGTCTAAACCAGCCCTGGCGACCCTATTAACATGAGGTCGCGACCTGCTTTGGGGTCCTGACCCGCAGTTTGAGAACCGCTGGTCTGTGGGGATTTTAAGCGTTTAGCTCCCTGCTAACTGGCTTCTTTTGAGCCTGTTGTGGGTCCCCTTCCAGTTTGTAGTGGCTCAGTGTACAACACAGAATTTGGGTTTGGCCCTAGAAGATGATACGTACCCTTTGAAGTACCCAAGTACCATTAGTCATTGGAGCTACAGTCACTTACACCAGCTGAGGTTCTGGCCCAGGTACCCCTCTAGTGATCTCAGCTTGACTCCTCCCTACTTTTGGAAACTTACAAGCCTCTATCTCAGCCATCAGTAGCCATCTTGTAAGTTTCCCAGAGTTCTGCTGCTTCCATTTTCTTGTGGCGTTTCATGGACCTTTCCAAAGCACTAAGTGAATCCTCCGGAGGGCCTGTCTGTTACCTCCCATGTCTCCAATTCGGTCCCCTCAAGGCTGGTCCTCCATCGCTGGCTGTAAGAATGCAGATTGTAATGCGGTGATGGGAAGGTGGAGATCTGACTATCCGGGACGTAAGCTGCCAATCATACTGGGCTGCTTCTGATTTGGAGCGGTGCAAAGCTGGAGGCAAGAGAGCTGAATTTACATGCTCCAGTCCATCTCTGCAGAGGGATCCCGCCTGCGGTGCCAGTCCCAGAAACGTGCTTCACGTGCTCCCTGGTGGGGTCTCACTCATCAATGAAGGGGAAGTATTCAGTCTTTAAAGGACTCTCCTTCTGGGTGTTCTACTGTGCTGCTTCTGTGACTAGAATACTGTACAAATGAGCTAATCCGCTCCACCTTCCTGGGAGCTGGCTTGGTAACGGTGCCTCACTTTGCCCATTTGTCAGGGGCAAGAGAGGTGCCCTGGGCCTCCCAGCTAGTCCATGCCAGAGCTGAGATTAGAACAGGGCATTTCTGGCTCCCAGGAGTAAGTCCTTCCCTTCTGCTAAAAGGTCTCTTAGCTCCATGCTACGTAATTGATCCCTTAACATCTGGGCCTCTGCTGCCACAGCTCTCCCACCCAGCCCTGTAACTGCTGCTCCAGAAACAGCTGTCTCTATCCTTCCCCAGTGCTGATCATTGCCTTCCCAGGAGGCCAGGTTTAAGCCTTTGGATCTGCCACTAATCCACCAACCCAAGCCCTGTTTCTCTGCACTGTGCCTACAAGCCAACTCCGTTCTAATTCTCTCTACCTGTCAGACGCCCTGCTTCCACTCTTCTGCCTCTGGTCCTTTAAAACCAAATTCACTTCAAATTCAGATTTGTTTAAATGGGAATCAGAATCTCAAATTTAAAAGAGAACCTAAAAGGGAGCGAATCTAAGGGGTGAAATCTTTAACCTGCTTTCCTTTTTGCCATCTCAATTTCAGGGCTCCTTCCTTCCCTCCGCCAGAAAATCTGTATGAGTTAAGTTTTAGCTCTAGCAGCCTGTGCCTGCCGATGCACTGAGCTTTGTGTGTCTGTGTAACATATTTGCCTTTGTTGTGGCTTTTATGTTGGTAGCCACCTGAGCAGCATTGACAGTGAGAAGAGCCTTAGTGTGATTCCCAAGCAGCATCTGGAACAATCATGGCATGAAATTGATGGTTTCTCTTGCCTCACACACTAATCCTGGCGCTAGAAGCTAACATGAACTAAAGTCCTGCCCTAGTCAGATTCTCAGCTGCAAGTTCTTGGTACTCGTCTCACTGCTGCTGACAGGTGGCTCCTATATAAGCGATAGCAAAGAAATTCCGAGATCTAGCGTGTTTAACTCTTCTCCACATAACCACGTGGGTCACTTACCCCCCTCCAATCCATCCGTTGGACTGATTTGAATCA
The DNA here is from genome assembly GCA_003942145.1 of Platysternon megacephalum. NCBI lineage: Eukaryota > Metazoa > Chordata > Testudines > Platysternidae > Platysternon > Platysternon megacephalum. The sequence goes on from QXTE01000407.1 coordinate 355,278, forward strand.
ACCCTCTAGACACGTGCTGAAAGCTTTTTCCTTCGTGTCTGTGCATTACTAACCGGGAGGGTGATACTAACATGTGCAGAGCACGTGGGTAGAGTGACCGTAGCCCTCGATGTTCCTGTGATCAACCCTACTTGGACAGTCGAAGCGTCTCGGCCCCGCTAAATGTAGTCCCTGTGGATGCCTTTAGTCCAGGCCTCCGCCCGACTGCTGTGGAGTCTGTTCCGCTGGAAGCGCACGGTCTAGGCACTAAGTGATTATCAATCCTATTGTGAGCTCTTTAAAAGAGGGTGGGGTAGCAAAGTAGAATGTGCTTCAAAAGAAGCTATTAAAGCCCAATTCTTGGGATATTGTAACAATTGGATGTTGGGCCAGAGAACCGTTCTCCAGACTGTAATCTCTTCTGGGTTTACCAAGCCTGTGGTGTTGCTACAGGATCTGATGCTTGTTAAATGGCTGTTTATAGCAGGCTTCTCATACTCTCGTTGGTTTTGCTGTTCATCATAAGTGGCTTCCCGGACAATCCTCCACCCTGGGGAGTTCAGCAGGCCAGAAATAGAAGATTCACTGGCATCTGGGTAACCTTAATGTTCAGAGAGCTGATAAAGGCTGTTTGGCCTGATCTAATGGAAACTAAAACCCAGGCTTGAGTGATTGGGTCCCCTTGGCATCTGGAAATGGGTCATGCAGGCAAAAATGACTAGCATCCGGTATCCGTGTGCTGTAGTCTTTGGGCTGGGCCAGTTGTCATTGGCTTTCACAGTAGTCCTTTACGTTAAGACCCTGAGGTAGAGTTACAAGCATGTAGGGTAACGTTGTTACGCCGTGGACAAGACAGGGAAAGACTTTCCAGAGGCAAAGGAAGGGGGTCTGTTGTATTCAGACAGATCGGCAGTAACCTGCAGTGCTCTTCCCCTCAGTAGCTATTGCACGACAACCATGAAGGGGCCCAAAAGGCACTGAGTAACTCCTTCCTGATTTGAAACACTGGAAAATTCTCACCTTGCCAAGTATTTTGGGGCAGGCTCTGCCGTTTCATTGTAGTCTCCAGTGCTACCGTCGGTCACGGGAGTAGTGTAACCGGACACAGCCTAGCCCTGTTGGGCTGAGCAGTGAGCTGCTTTTTAGCCCCAAGGCTTTTTTGGTACAAAACAAAATGGGATTGTCTGGAGAGTGGGACTAATGACGACTCGCTGGTTTCAGACACTAATTTTCAGTGGCCCCTCGGGGGCTGCCAAGACTTGCCTTTGTGGTGATCAGTTATGGAAAAACTTCAGCAAAGGCAAGGGATAGTAAAGACAAACGCTGGAATATCCAGACTGGAGACTTCTTTATACCATCGGCTATTCTAGGGAACCCGCTGCTGGGAGTTGCTCTCCGAAGTCCATTGCCTCCAGGACAAAAAACCCACGTTCTAGGACCAGATCCTCCCCTGGCTTCAGCGGAGCGAGCTGTGTTCAGAGCAGTGATGAATTTGGCTCAATAGATTTCTGAGCACTGGGATTATAGCAGCGGAGATTGAGGTTGTTCTTTGAGGTGGTCTCCAGATACTTTTTTCCTCAGTGGAAAGACAAAGGGGAGAGAACAGTGCCTGCGTTTTTTATCAAGAGCCTTAGCAGTAGAGTTGATGGTACATGCTATAGATCAGCTGTAATTCGGCTTTCTCCTAATGCTGCGTGGGGGTGAGGATGTTGGCCAGCAGTAGTCCCCTTCCGGTCAAAATTCTGATCAAGAGAAGTGTATGAACAGGGTTATATGGCAGGGCGGCCTCAGATGACCTAGAAGGCCCCTTCCAGCCCTACGTAAGAGGGGTCTGAGTCACGCTGGCCTCTGTTTGCTCATCGTGCTTCTGCCTGCCCTGGAAAAGCCAGCTGCTGTGCAAGCCCCCAGACAATGCAGTGCTTCCTCCTCGTCTCGTAACGTGCTGCTTGCGAAGCTGGGCTTGGGCAGTACTGCTTCACTGGGTGGCTGGCCCTGGCTCCCGTTCTGCTGCTGCCGTCCTAGGCGTGTCACTCAGCACGGGCTTGGGGAGGCCCAGCCTTTCCGAAGGCCATGCAGGAGTGATGGTTTCACAGGCTTTCTAGTGGCAAGTCCAGGGCAGCCTCGAAGGAAGCTGGATGTGCTTCCTGCTGTGAGTGAGTGCAGCTTGGGGAGCGGAAGAATGGAGGGAGGGGAGACGCTCACCCCCCTGTTCAAACTAGCCATAGTGTTGTCCTGGCCATTCTCGAAGGGGGCGCAAGGTTGTGTGGACTCCCTTCCTGCTCTGAAGGGGATGAGGGGAACAAATACCCTCGTTCCTGGACTGGCTATTCAGGGGGTCCATGCCCTGGCCCCTTAAGGTTGGCTTATTTCCAGAAAGCTCTTTGGTCCCCTGGGTGAGTAGCACCTGGGTAGCCTATAAACTGCGGGCTCGGACTCCCCTCCCCTCGCGATAACAAGTTGGATTTGAGTGCATCTGCTCTGCGTTTCTGTGACCCAGGCCGTTGGTGACAGCTGGCAGAAGCACCATGGGATAACTCCTGCAGCGTTGTCTTGCTGGACAGACGCTGTGGCCTGTGCCGCTCTGGTCTGGATTCCCCAAAGGGGCCCCGCCCCCTGCCTGGAGAGCTGTAAGCTAGATGTGAATGCAGCTGAGATGGTCAGATCTGCAGGCCTGTCCTATTACTCTTGGTAAACCCCCCTTTGGGCTCCTTGCTGGAAAAATGTGCCAGGCTCCCTCTGAGGAATGGGGCTGCTTCCCTGCCTAGCACTGGTAGGTTTTCATGGGGCAGACACTACTCACAAACTCTCCTGCCGAGACTCCGAAGGAAAGTAGGGCCCAGGCTAACGATGAGCAGCATGTTAGGAGTCTGAGAGCCCCAGACCCCTCTCTGCTCTAGGCAGCTTAAAGTTGAGAGGGTGGCCAGAAAATAAGGATTCCAAGCTAGCCTGTAACCTATTCTCTCCCCTGCCCCATCGTTTTCCCACTCCTCTTGTTTCCTCCAGGTAATCCGCAGGGGCTGGCTGACGATTAACAACATCAGCATAATGAAAGGAGGCTCCAAGGAGTACTGGTTCGTGCTGACTGCAGAGTCTTTGTCCTGGTACAAAGATGAGGAGGTGCGTATTGGCTTGGTTGGTGACAGTAAAAGGTGGTGCTTGTGATCAGCATATGGCTTGGGACATTCTGCCTTACCACTCTGCACGTAGTGAATGTTCTCGTGCCACTTCACCACCAGGAGCAGCTCATTAAGGGGGTTGGACTAGATGACCTCCTGAGGTCCCTTCCAACCTTGATATTCGACGATTCTATGATTAAACTGCTACTGGTGAAACCTTTTGGGTTGACTTGCAGCTTGTAGCATCACTACAGAAACCCTGGGGGGAGGGAGGGGGGTGTAGGGCAGGTTTTGGGACGACCAGCCCTGGGATTCAAACCCTGGAATTATAGCTGCATTATGGGAATGTCTAGAAGAACATGACTGAGCAGACACTTCCCCTGGACTTTGTCACCGTTGCAGATCGTGAGTGTGGGCCTGACACGCTTCATTACAGCGTGTCCTGGGGCTGGCTGCTAAAGTAAAACCTCTGTGTTCATTGTGAGCTTCTGGGGCTGTTACCAGTAACATCACTTTAGAACCCGGTTGTTGCCCTCTGAGCAAGGTGGTGGGCATGGCCATGGGATCCAGGCTCTGGTGGGGGCATGTGGGATTTGCAGGGCAGGGAGTTACCAAATTCAGCTGCCCGTGAAACCGAGGGGAACATGGGCTAGTCCCAAAAGATGCTTTGGTTCATACCCTTCTCCCAAATCCAGTGTGGTAAAGTTTGGCTGACTCCCCTCAGGAATAGCCAGGGTGTGGGGAGTGTGGATTTGCACTGGGCCTGAAGTCGGCTGGTTTGTGTGTTGGCTTGCTTTGCTGGGTTTGAATCCATGGAAGGTTCTGCTGATGACCCCGCTGGACTGTCAGTGATGCCTGGCCATCTCCCTGTGTGCTAAAGTGCGCACACAGGAATAAGATCCAGACTTCTTGTCACTGTATGGGCAGCCATTCTGAATCAGCAGGGTCCCAGCCAGCACATTCCATGTCTCCAGACACTCCCAGGGAGCTGTCAGTTGTGTAAACAGCAGATAAGAAGTGGAGCTAGTGGGACTCATACAAGAGGCAGCTGCCTTGGTTTAGTGGAGACCCTGTCTAGTGGGGGCAGCGTATCTCTCACAGTGATGACTGCAAGTGCCAAACAGTTCCTCATAACCACGTCTCTACCCCATTGTCTCGGTGGTTTTTGTCTGATGTAACCAGCATTGCAAGAAGCTTCCAAAATCATTAACCCCTTGGCTAGTAGCAAGAACAGGGCCCCCCTCACCTCAACTGAACCGACGTACACTGAAATACACAAGATTTCAGACCCGAAGCGGTACTGAGCTTATGGGGGAACTCTGCGGTTCAAATCCAGTGTGTGCACATGCGCCCTAAACAAGGGAAATTGTAATAACCCAAGATGCAGAATTCTCCTGGCCATTGCAGCTAGGGACACTGCAGAGTCGTTCAGAGAGATTTAGGAGGCTTTTTAATAACTAGTGTCTGTGGAACAGTCATTTGGGTTTAAACATTGCAGTGCTGTGCCGGTGCATGAGAGCCAGAAAGGTACAGGAGGTGGAGTGAATTTCACCAAGTAAAAATCAGTGAGGGAATCTGCTTCATTGTTGGGTTCTAGCCTTAACCTAAGGGAAGCCGCTGGCGAGTGTGGGTCTGACACGTTTTATAACCGTGTCCTGGGGCTGGCTGCTAAAGTAAAACCTCTCTGCATTCATTGCCGTCTTGTGGGGCTTCGCAGTCTCGTGGGAGTTGGGAGCGCTCAGAGTATTCTATGATGGGGCAGTGTCTGACAATTCACCCTTGGTAACCACGTGCTGAGGTGGCGCCACGTGCCTCCCACATGTGGTTATTCGAGTGGACAGGGAGTGCCTTCAGGTTTAGACAAACATGATCTGGGCTTGGCAGTAGCTGGCCACTGGCTAGCCGGGTGCCCTCAACAAAGGCGGCCACTAGCACGCCAGATCCACTGAACTCGAGGCTGTTCGTTGTCTCTCCTGGTCCCTGGAGGAAGGGATAGTGGCGCTCGGAAGCGGAGATGGCCATGTGTGATGTGGGCAGGCGGCTGGGGTGTTCAGAATGCAGTAGCCTGTCAGATCAGAGGGATTTGCATCACTACTGTGCGGGCACAAAATTGCCATGTTGTTGTCATGCAACCTGGGGGGCCCCTCGGCCAACTGGACGCAGGGAATTGTTACTGAATAACACCTGGCTCTTACCTAGTGCTTTTCAGAGGTCAGGATCACTGGCCCCATTGTACAGATGGGCAAACTGAGGCACAGGGAGGGAAGTGACTTGCCTACGGTCACCCAGCAGGACAGTGGCAGTGCTGGGAATAGAACCCAGATGTCCTGAGTCCCCAGCCAGTACTCTGGCCACTAGGCCATGCTGCTTCCCTAACACTCACTGGATCAGTCCCTATAGTCCCCTGCTTCTGCCTGGAAATTAAAATTCATTACACCAGTCTGGCAGGTCTTGGTGAAGGCTGGTGCCTCTTTGGGCTAAGTCCTCTTGGCTAGGGAGATCGGGCCAGAGCTCCGAACAGAAGGGGTATCTGTCGTATCCTAGCCTGTGCTCCTGTCAACTGCAGGGGCTGGAAGAAGCAGCAGAGGCAGCGTCCCTTCTAAGCACCACTCCTCGGTGTCTGGAACAGAGACGCCGCACTCACATTTTCCAGCACTTCCACCCCCACAGTCTGAAAACCGGATATTTTCCCTCCCCATGTCGCCCATCTCACAGCCAGGCTCCAGTGGCTTGGCGTTGGCACAGGGCTGGGTGGAGAGAGATGGACCGGTGGGCAGAAGAGAGATCGTGAGCGGGGGGCTCTCGTTTCTGTGAACATGTTGCTTAGAAAAGGAGATGTTAACAGAACTTTATTTCCCCGTCTCGCTGTACAGTTTAACAGCAGCTCCAGGAGGCAGCTCCCTTTCCCGAGGAAGACCCAGACGTTCTTTGTTCTTGTCCTTTATCTTCCAAGCAAGCTGCAAAGATTAACCTCTCCTCGCAGAGAGGCTGTAAATCTAGATAGGTTAAAAAACCTTAAATCTCTCTCCTAACAGAGAAGGAAACATGTAGAACTGATACATTCTAGCCTATTCCCCTACCCCCATCCCAGGCAGCCCGTTTCCTGTGGGGAGGCCCCTCTGGGGGCGCTTGTCTGGCCCCTCTGCTGTGGGTAATGAGAACCAGCAGGCTGCAGATGAATGAGGCTCTGTATTCAGCAGGCACAAATTGCCTACTCCTCATGCCACTAGAAATGAGCTGCTGCTTGCAGAGAATTTCCAGAAACACCCAGCAGCCGCTGCCGCTGGAAAAGCACTTTAAAAAAAGCCCTGGTCTAGGCAAATGCGAGGGGAAGCATATTCAATATGGAACCATAAAGCAACATGGGTTTAAACATCAATCCGACTAACCCATCTGTGACTGGAGCAGCCATAAGAACTCATGCACCTGGTTAATTCTAGCTGATAAGAACAGTTAACGATAAACATTTGCTCCAAGGCTTACGATAAAATGAGGGCAAGCGAAGCCTCTAACAGCTGCATACGTTGCCTGCCTTACCTGGGTCTGCTGAGCTGCTCCTGGGTGCTGCTTTACCAAACCCAATCTAACCAATGTGCAGACTACTGTACACCTTTATAGCCTCCTGAACAGGTAGTCTGAACACTGGGCAGGCTGGGCTGGAATCCGTTTCAAACCTCCCATGGCATCCATGTTTTTTGTGGGTTGGTTTTTTTGTTTGTTTTTGTTTTTTCCTTTTTCCCCCTCCCGGGTTTTTATAAGAAGCTGTTCGGTGAAAAGGATCCGCTTTGTCTCGTCTGACGTGGCAAAGTCTGCAACCGAATCCAGTCTGGAAAAAAGTTGTGGGTTTTTCAGGAAATCATACGGAGGGGTGGGGGGTGGGGGTGGCGGTGGCTGTGGGGGGAGGGTTTAGGTTCGTGGCCTCTCTACAAAGGAGAACGTCACTTTTGGGGCTGTGTGCGCGCAGCATCTGGAGACACAGGGCAGTTGGAGTTATAAACAATTCCAGATGTGGCGTTTCGGCAGCAAGACGGCTTGTGTGACTCAGTTGGGTGGCCCCTCACTTCACTGGCCTGCAGCCTGTTAAATAAGCAGTGTCCTTTGTGCCAGATTCCTAAAACCGCTTCTCCCCCTCTCCTGGAAGGGGAAGTGGGAAAGACACATGGACTCGGAGGGCACTCGCATACGTTCCATTAGGCTGCCCATCCCTCATACGGCTGTTGCAATGCAAAATGGGTTTACAGCTGTGCTGCAGCTGGCCTAAAGTCCCAGTACTACCCACGGGGCCCTCCCGACAAACGTCGTCTCTGTTCTAGCACCTCCTTAGAGAAAGGTAACATTTATGTTGAAACTAACTAAGCCCAGGGCCCTTAGGACCGTGTGGAGAAGTATCTGCATGACATTTTTAGTCTGTGGTTAATAATTTAGACTCCTGTGCTAGGGCTGGGACTGTCAGCCTGGATCTAGAGAGCACTGCATTGCAGAGCTAAGTGTCCCTGCACTTCGGTGGATGTGAAGCATCGAGGTTTCCAAACTTTCCCTGGAGGCAAGTTATCCCATCACTGTCTCCTGAACAGTGGTGGTTCTGAAAGCAGCTGGTACTGGCCTGTGTCATTGTCCAGATACTTGACTAGATGGGGCCCCTGGACTGGCTGTTCCTATGAACAAACCTAGTAGCTCAGCTGAAATGAGTCTGTGCCTCAAACGAGGTTTGCTGTGAGGTGGAGGAAAAACCTGGTCCACTTGGTCGAGGGAATCAACCCCCCTCTCTTCACTATGTGCCACGGGATGGATTTTTTCCACCCCCCCACCGCAGTGCTTGTGGGGATGTCGAACAGTAATTAGACTGGGGAGGAAACGCTGCCCAGCTCACGCTCATTCCTGTCCTTTTCCCCCTTCCAGGAAAAGGAGAAGAAATACATGTTGCCCTTGGATAATCTGAAAATCCGGGATGTGGAGAAGGGCTTCATGTCTAACAAACACGTCTTTGCCATCTTCAACACGGAGCAAAGGTAGGGGATGTGGAGACAGACCCTGAGGGAGCTTTGACAGTGTTTCCCAGGCTCCTGAAAGCTGAACCGGTCAGGGAAACAAGCGGTTATGCTGCCTACCCTTTAGTCCCACCACGAGGGGAGGCCTTATCCCAAACAGCTGGGCACTCGGCGTAGATTGTACGTAGAGGTGGCCAAGAAGATTCATGTCTCACGGCCCCTTTCTTATGTGCTCTTGGTATTCCAAAGATCAAGACAGTTAACAGTCATCGCTGGTGAATGGGACAGCTCGTCCCTCTCCAGCAATTGTTTCAGGCTCTCTCAAACTCAAGTCATTGCTGCTGCATTGGTTGTGCTTTGGAGGCTTCCTTTGCAACCATGACGACGAGAAACTCTTTCCCTCCCCCTCCAATTAAAGCAGCCGCTTTGGAGAGCTAGTTTTTTGGGCTAGCGCCCCACACGCTGGGAAAGGCTGCCCTGGCCCTTCTGTGCTTGGCAACGCTCGGATCACTTGCCGTACTGGTTAATTGGACTCTGACTCCGTTTGGGGTGGTGGGTGCTCATCTTGAGACCGGTGACGTGCCAGGCTTAGCTCCCGGCGGGTGACGTGCTGGGCTTAGCCAGGGGGAGCGCGCCCAGTGGGTGGCGTGTGGGAGGTGGGAGCAGCTGTGATCTAATGAGGATTATCCTAGGAGGAAGGAAAAGCTGCCAATATTTACACAGGCTTTCTGAAGGGATTTCAGACTTCCCAGTCTGAGGCCTTGCGTTCGCACCGTGCCTTGTCTAGACCAGCCCTGTAGGAAAGGGATCCTGCATGTACCAGCTGGGATGGTGGACTCTGTCAGTGGCCTTGGGATGCCTGGTCTAGGCCAACAATAGAGATGGCCCGCCAGGCCGTGGTTGTGGAATTCCTTTCCTCTGATTCTACCCCCGCTGTCTCTTCGTGCCTAGGAATGTGTATAAAGATCTCCGTCAGATTGAGCTGGCCTGTGACTCCCAGGAAGATGTGGACAGCTGGAAAGCCTCCTTCCTCCGGGCTGGTGTTTATCCAGAGAAAGACCAAGTAAACATTCCCTTTTCCTTGATGATGTCCTGGAACTGGCTGGGGGTGCCCGCTGTGAGGGCCAGCGGGGGCGGCCAGCAGCCGCAAGTACAGGCGTGTCAAAAATGGACTCCTAGCATAGGTTCCCAGCTCTGGCTTGTCCAGTATTGGCTTTATTCCGGTAATCCCTAGAGCCCTAGCAGAGCTTAGGCCAGTGCACAGAGGCATAGGAAGAGCGGTTAACCGTGGAGCAGGCTCCCAGGGGAGGTGGTGAACTCTGCCCCTCGTGATGGCTGCAGATCCAGCCTGGACGATGCTTTATCCCAGGGATCTCAAACTCAGATGACCATGAGGGCTAGTCCATTGGCCTAAGGGCCACATCTCTGACACACCCACACCCCATTGCCCCCAGTCCCGCTCCCACTCCACCCCTTCCATGAGGCTCCGCCCCTGCCCTGCCTCTTCCCACCCCTTCCATGAGGCCCCATTCCAACCCCTTCCCCAACTCCGCCCTCTCCCTGCCCCTATTCCAACCCCTCCCCCAAATCCCCACCCCTGCCCCGCCTCTTCTCCGCCTCCTCTCCATAGCATGCTCCTCCCCCCTCCCTCCTGGAAAGTGCTACTGCTGCCAAACAGCTGTTTGGCAGCGGGAAGCACCTGGAGGTAGGCAGAGGAGCAGGAACGTGGCGTGCTGGGGAGGAAGGGGGGGGGCAGGTGAGGGGAGCTTGGCAGCCGCAGGAAATAACTCGGATGGGGGGGCCTGCAGGGAGCTTGGCGGGCCGCAGCAAATAACTCCGCTTTAGCCAAACACAAGTGACTGGAATAACGGGGAAAATTCTCTGGCCTGTGCTATCCCAGAGGCTGGGCTAGGTGATCGAATGGTCCCTTCTGGCCTTAAACACTGTAAAAGCTCCAGGCTCCAAAGAGATTCCAGTCTGAACAGGCCAGACAGAGGGTGTGGGGACACAGAGGTCAAGTGACTGGGCCAGGTTCACCCAGTAGGTCAGTGGCAGAACTGGGTTTAGCACCTAGGTCTCCTGAGTCCCAGTCCATGAGCCCGCAGCCTCTCCCATACCACCATGTCTCCTCGCCAACGGCAGACGTACCTCCTTGAACTGCCAACGAGAGGGAATTACTGTGATGGCAGCCTCTGCTCTGGAGAGAGGAGGATGAAGGCCAAGACTGTCAAAAGCGATGTGTGGGTTTTTTGGGGTGCCTCGTTTAAAACCCCCTTAACGGGGCCGGACTTTTGCAAAGTGAACTCCCTCCCTCTGAAAATCAGGCCTGTTATAGTGCCAAGCTGGGCACCTGAACTTTCTAGTCACTCTGCAAACTGAGCTCTCTGGGTGGGGGTGGGTCTGTAGAGCACCTTACCCAATGGGGCCCTCAGGACGCTACTGCAGTACAAATACTGGATGAAAACTACGAGGAGTCCGGTGGCACTGTAGAGACCAACCGATTTATTTGGGCATAAGCGTTCGTGGGTAAAAAACCCACTTCGTCAGATGCATGGATCAATATACTTAGTGTATATTTATGCCTGCATCTGTAAATTATAAATATACATCTGGAATTCTCACTCCATGCATCTGAAGAAGTGGAGTTCTTACCCACGAAAGCTTATGCCCAAATAAATCTGTTAGTCTTTAAGGTGCCACCGGACTCCTCGTTGTTTTTGGGGATACAGACTAACACGGCGACCCCCTCTGATACTAGATGATGAGCTGGGAAGTTCTGTGACATTGGCACAGGTGCTATCAATGCATGTGATGCGCTCACCAGTTCTTAAGGGGGACCCTGCCCACCGCTCCAAGCTGGGCGTCTGCAGAATCCCCGAGTGACTGACCCGCTTTCCCCGGGCAGGTGGAGAATGAGGATGGGGCCCAAGAGAACACCTTCTCCATGGACCCGCAGCTGGAGCGCCAGGTGGAGACCATCCGCAACCTCGTCGACTCCTACGTGGGGATCATCAACAAGTCCATCCGAGACCTCATGCCAAAGACCATAATGCACCTCATGATCAACAATGTGAGTGGGCTGAACCTGGGCCAGCTGGGGCTGCTGATCCGCCCTGATCACCGGGCACAGAGAGGCGTTGTCCTCGCCATGGCCTGTTTGTTAGAGGGGGGGAACCTCTGGGCTTGTCACTGGGGACACGACTCCTTTCAGCACCAGGGGTAAGATCAGTTGCACCAGATACTCCCGTGCTGAGAGATTTTAATGACCCTTTGGTCCTTAACTCCCTGTCTTACCAAACTGAAGGGGTAAAGCGTGTAAGGCCAGAGTCTGATTCCTGGCTTTGTCCCAGACTGCAACAGCAATCCAGTGAGAGTGGCTTAGAATAACACCAGGAGACCTGACTCCCGGCTTTCCCTGCTCTAACCACTAGACTGTACTCGAGCTTAATGGGCTCAAACTTAACTGCCACCTGCATGTTGGTTCCCTTGCTCCCATGTCTGCAGACCAAGGATTTCATCCACTCGGAGCTGCTGGCCTTCCTGTACTCCTCCGCAGACCAGAACAGCCTGATGGAGGAGTCGGCCGACCAGGCGCAGAGGAGGGACGACATGCTGCGGATGTACCATGCTCTGAAGGAGGCCTTGCACATCATCGGGGACATCAGCACCAGTACGGTCTCCACGCCGGTCCCGCCGCCCGTGGATGACGCCTGGCTGCAGAGTGGGAGCAGGTAACCGGGGAGCGGGTGGCGTGGGAGACTCTTGCTGTGCTGCTTCTAAGCGAGGATGGTGGCACTGGAAGGGGGGAGGGGCAAGGAGCTATTTGAGGTGGGAATGGGGTCAAGGAAAGATGGCCTAGTGGGTAAAGCCCTGGCAAGCTGGAGACCTGGGCTCTGTTCCTGGCTCTTCCACAGACTCCCCTAGACAAGTTTGGGCCAGTGACTTCGGCTGCCCTGTGCCTCGGAAGGGGAGAACCCTCCTGCCCGGGGGGTGCTGGAAACGCTCGGGTGGGGAGGAGGGACAGATAAGGACCTAACTCCGTCGCTAGGGATGGAGACACTCATTCTGCTGAACTTCCTTTCCCCTGCAGCCCGACGCCCCAGCGCAGACCTACCTCCACCGTGCTGCCGCCGGGCAGGCCCCCAGCTGTGAGGGGCCCAACTCCAGGGCCCCCTTTGATCCCTGCCCCTGCAGGGAGTCTCTCTTCCTTTGTGGCTCCCCCCATCCCCTCGCGTCCTGGACCTCAGAACGTATTTGCTGCTAATAACGATCCCTTCTCAGCCCCTCCTCAGATTCCATCGCGGCCGGCACGCATTCCGCCTGGCATTCCCCCGGGCGTGCCCAGGTAAGAGATCCCTGGACCCGCTAGGTGGCTCCTCTTCCTCCTGGCATGTCTCCAGCCATTGGCTCAGTGCTGGGGCTCCAGTCCGCCTTGGGTGGCGTGAGACATGCCAGCGCGGAGGGCGGTAGCAGGGCTCTTCCGTTACCAGAGCTGGAGCCGTACTGGGGTCACATGGCTTGTGGGAGGTGCTGAGCTTGTCTCAAACCCCAGAGCTGGGATCCCAGCCTTGCAGCTCAGGCCAGGTCTGAGCGATTTCTGCTTTGATTGAGGGCAGAATTCGGTCCCTTATTGCCGGCAGACGGGGTGTGTGTGGGTGTGGGTGTGTGTTCTCCCCCCCCTCCCCGAGTGGATGTGCTGCATGTAGCTGAGGTCGGATTCCCACGGGACAGACCGTGTTTCAGTGTCATACAGGAATGACCGAGGCAGCAGGTTCCTCGTACCTGCCTTGTCTCCAGGCAAACCCTGAGCGACAGGGTTAGGAATGGCTCCCCTCCCAGCAGGTGACTAGCTCCCCCTTCCAGCCAAACCCCCTGAGGGGCCCTCGCATGCCCAGTCCGGAGGCAGCTCCCAAGGGCTGGGTGTCAGGTCTGCCTCTGACCCAGCCGTGGCGAGTGCTGCCCTGACTCCGTTTCATGCTGTGCCCCTGTATGACCCCTTGCCACCCCCCTCCCTTTACAGCCTCTGGACCAGTGCCCTGGCGTAGCACCAGGCGGCAAATGCCGGGGTCCCCTTTGGATAGAGAAGGCATCCTGCAGCAGGCTCTGAAGTCAGCCGAGCCTGTGCCCTGGCAGGGTGGGGCTGGGAGAGGATGTGCCCTCTGTCCGCACTGCGCCCAGGATGCTAGCTGCCCCATGGCGGTGACTCCGGCTCTGCCCCTTCCCTACTGCTCTCACCTCTGTTCCCGTTCTCTCTGCAGCAGAAGACCCCCCGCGGCGCCGAACCGGCCGACCATTATCCGACCGGCTGAGCCCTCCTTGCTAGACTAGCCCCCTGGGGGGCTGCTAGTGACTCCTGTGTGCCTGGTGCGGCTGCCCCACACCTGCTGTCTGGGGCGGGGAGGAAGAGGGGAAATCCCCCCTCCCCCCCATGTCTAATCTCTTGTTTAAAAAAACCTTACGACTGTGATCAGCTCTGCAGAGTGGTTCTAGCCAAGGCCAATTCCTGTTAGCCTGGTGGACTCCTTCTCTGGGATGGGCGCAGCAGGCTCCTTCCTTGTAAATACCAATGGCATCTGTTAAGGACAGTCGCTGTGTTCCTTGTCCTGATGGCCCTCCCCTCTCCCCAGAGCTCTCTGCTCTTTCCAAGCTAGGAAGTGGGTAACTGGCATTACACTCTGGGGGGTTGGTTCAGGAGAACCACCACCCCTCTGAACGAATGCCCCAGCGCAGATCAGCGCCCCCACCACCACCACGATATAATAAAAAGCAGAGGATTCTATTTTTGGGATTGAATTTTGCACTTTGTTGAATAACACACAATGAACCCCAGCTGGGTTCTTGCCTTGGGATCGTCTGAATGTATGAAGTAGAGACGGGAGTTCTGAAAGGCAGTTGAAACAGACTGTCCTATTTCTCTCTGTGCACAGAATCTCCTTAAACTCCTGCTATTCAGGCTGATCAGATTTCTGTGTCTCTGGCTCCTCTTCCATCCCCCCTCAGCCAGCCAGAATTGTTTTGTATTGTTAATATATTCTATATAAAACACTTAATGATTTCCCCCCGCGGCCCTTCCCTAAACTGGATTGCTAATCTGATCATAGGCTATATTTCAGTTCTATAGCGTGGAGGAAGATTTATATATGAGAAATAATGGGACTGCAGATAGCGATTTGCTAATTAAATCTAATTCACTGCAAATGGGAGCAGACTCTTCAGGTTAGCCCTTTGGCAGGAGGTGCTTGGTTGATTGTGAACCTCAGGTATTCCTCATGCAATATCTGCCCCTGTACCCAGCCCCCCAATTGGGGCTTACGTTCAACTAGTAAGTGACAAACTTTGATTGTGTTCTGTGAAAGAAGCACTTAGCCGAAGGGCCCTGGGCTGAATACAACACTGAGCCTCAGCAAACCCAATCGGATGAGCAAAATACCAAGCCAGGTTGGGCCCCAAATGGGCAATGGAATGAGCATAAGGCAGATCTGCAGAGCGCCAAAGTAGCAACTTCTGTCACCAGCTGGTTGCTTTGCTCGTTCTCAGCTTGGTCAGGGTCTTAGGCCAGCTGGAGCAGCGGAGGGTCTCGTAACCGAAAGCCAGGGCTTGGACAGCTGGGGGCAGGCTTGAGGGCTGGGGCAGGCTGTGGACAAAGGCCTGTCTGAAGCCTTTCTAGGAGCAAAACTTTCCCAGGAGCTCCACGGCCAATGTCCTGAAAGACCAGATGTGTTTTCCCTCCTGCTGGTGGGCGGCCCTGGGTTGTAACAGGCCCTGGTGTCTAAAACCTCAGGTGGAGAACATGAGACTCCTGCCGGATGAGGGAAGGGAGGTTGTGATGTCCACAGTGCTATGTACATGTATCTAGCCCAGGAGAGAGGCTGTACTGCACCCTGGGCATGTGACTCTTCGCTGAGGGAGTGTATTTAGCAACTGGAAGCTTGCTGTGGAAGGCTTTGGCGTAGTATCCGTTCTGTGCCTCTCCACGCACCTCCCCTTCCCTCAAGCTGTGCTTGAGAGCGGTGCCTTCTCAGCTGCCTTGGCAAAGCACTCCGCCCCGGGGCCGGAAGCAGAGGCTGTGTGTGTGTGTGTGTGTGTGTGTGTGTGTATATATATAAATATATATTTGTAAAGACTATTAATTGTAAAATCTTGAGGTGTTTGGGTTTTTTTTTTAATCCAGTTCAAGCCCAACCCTCTGCTCTCTGAGAACCTGTAGGGCTGATACTTCGCCCAACAATGTCCTCTAGCCAGAGAACTATGGAAAAGATCCACGAACCAGCCTGCCTTAATAACCTTTGTTTCAAAGAGCCTGTCTTCATCGTGGCCTCTCCCCTTCCTGCATGGCGGGAGGGGACCCGAACTGCTTTCTGGCGTTGGCATTTGAACCTTAGCGCAGGCGCTGGTAACCAAAAGCATTAACGCTTGTATGGAGACAGGGCACGGTGGCGGAGTGTGAGCTGACATGGCCCACGCAGCCATGCTGCTGGCTTCACAAAGCAAACTTGCAAACCAAAAACATGCCTAGCAAGTTGCTGGCCATTAAAACTTGGCTCCAGCATGGGGCAGCGTGGCCTGCTGCTTGTCTTCAACACTGTAACAAGCTCTGATTGAATGCAGAGCTATTTCCTTGCACTAGCAGCAGCTGCTTTGCTCTAGGCTGTTGTGCAATGCAGTCCTTAGCCCGCTCCCAGCGGTGCTCTGGCCATTCGAGCTGCCTGCACGGGGGTTCCTGAGGTCCCCTTGCTTGTCTGTTTTTTACAAAATCCAATTGCCTCTATTCCACCTCCTGCTGGCTTTCCCTGATGTTCTCGCGTGTGAAGTGGGCTCTGGAACCTCTCTCTCATCTCGTGTTGATTACAAACCCCAGTCCACTTCTCTCCTGTTCCTTCAGTTTGCTGATTGTGTAAGTGCCTCCACTCTGTATCCTATTAATAAACTAAAAAATAAAGGGAAAAAAATCAGCTGGTGGCAAGTCTCTCTGGCACTTTGTGGTGTGGTTTCTGCCTCCTCCTCCCTTCTTTTCTCCTTCTGTCTGTTCCTGAAGGGGGGAGCCTGGGGGAGAAGGGGGCCCTGCAGCATCTCGTTAAAGCACTCTCAGGGATGCCAAGGAGCTTGGAGAACCTACGGCTGAAAGTCCCGATGCTCCTCTTGGGACCATGGCAATACCCTACCCGGCTCAAGGGTCAGCTGTTCTGAAAAGCCTCCCTGGCCCAGTTCCGACCCAGTTCCCATTGCGATGTCATGGGAAAGAAGCATTTCTTTGTTGCAGTGGAGGTGCTCCGGTCATGGAGGAGGACACTGTTGTGCTGTACAAACACAGACCAAGCATCCACATCTCTTCTGAGTACACAGCTGCCCATCACCTGGTATCTGAGCCCCTTTTCCCTTAAGCAGCTTTGAGAAATCACCATCAGCCAGTGCTATTGTAGGTGGTTTCAACCATATTTTTACCAAGGTTTTGGCTGCATAGCGACATTTCTTCTTAAATCAACCAGCCTCTTCCTCCTTTTGTCAGGGATCTCTTCAAAGCCTCCAGCTCTCAAACCCCCTGCACTATCCCTTCCCTCCCCCCCGAGCTGGCAGCCAGCCCGGTTGGGTTCCAGTCTTGCTCTTTTCTGTACTTTCTTCAGGGCACAGCTAAGTTCCATGGGAGCTGCTGGTGAGTTCTAGGGCAGCCTGACAGCCATAGCCCTGGGCCTGAAGCCCTTCTACAGCAAACCCTGCTCCACAAGGGAGAGGCTGCTGGGCTGCAGAGATGGCACCAGCGTTGGATTCGCTGGTGGGGGCATAGCCTGTAACAGTCCCGTGTCAATGGAGCAGAACCCTCAGGGAGCAAAGAGCTGGGGTGAGCTACTGCTCCCCCCTTTCCTAGTCTCTGTGCCTGCACTGCCAGCCTTAGGGCTGAGCTGGAGGGGTGTTGGTTTAAGGAACATCCTCTCTATGCAGGCACGACGGAATCGCAGCAGCCCTTGATTTAGGCAAACCAGCCTGGATTTGTCTGTAAGAACTAGTAGCTAGACTGGGAGTTGCGCAGGCTGGTCCCTAGACAATGGTGCAGGCCCGGATTAAAGCTGTAACCACCACTGTGCTGCTGGATGGTGCTGTTTGCTAAGAACAGGCTCCGCTGCAGCTCAGCAGGGTGGGCGCTGGAAGCTGCCACAACCCGCTCAGGAGAAGAGCAAGTGTGCGCGTCAGGGGGAGGGCGCTGCGTCCCGGTGCGGACGTTCGACTGCCCTGCCTGGGAGGGAAGTCGCTGTCTCCCAGTGAGCGGGGGCTGACCTGCAGTGAGTTGTATCTGCCAGGGGAGCACAGGTCACGCACTGTGTAGGAACCTTTAGCCCCTGCCCTCCTGCAATAGCAGCAGAAACTCCTCTTGGTTCTAGCTAGGCACCGCTCGGTGCCATCTAGCAGTTGCTTTGTGGGAAGCGGGTCCTTGCGCTTCCCCGGGTGTGAAGCTGGGGTGACGGCTGAAATCCTGCACTAGTTCATTTACAGCTGTGGCTAAGAGCAGACCCCAGCAGTTCGCTCGTCTCTGCAAACCGGCCCAGGGCCTCGCTGCAGTTGGCTGGCGATGGCCCCAGCTGCTGTTTTTTAGACTCACAGCAGGCCTAGGCAGGAAAATCCCCCTTGGACCAGCGTGGGTCAGGCTAGAGCCTGTCTGAGGAGTCACTGAAGGCTTTTGTCTCGGACTCAGGCACCCAACCCAAAGGAAGAGGGAATCTGTGGAAGGTGGCTGCATTCCTACTAGGTTGATGGGGGAAGTGGTGATTTAAATCAACCACCTCAACCCTGCGGGGGGCAAAACTAACCATCTGGCCCTGACTTCAATAAGGGACGCTTTGCCGTAGCCCAGCTGCAGGTCTCAAAGCGCCTGCGGAAGGCAGCTGCTCCCATTTCACCGAGTCAGGCACTGAGTCACAGTGATTCACTTACGGTCATGACTGCCTAGACCCCAGCCATCCTCTGTGCTCAAGCCACTCCGCCCCAGCAGGAAGTAGGATGAAGCTAGAACCAGGCTGCTGATCTCTGCTGCGAGCTCTTTAGAGAGTTCTAGGTAGAAAAAGCTTCAACCTCCGCTGTAGGCCACTCCCAGTACCGAGCCTTCCCGGCCTGATCTCCACAGCAGTAGCTGCGTTCAAGGTGCGGGGGCTGCTCCAGTCTAGGGGGTCTCCCCCAGGCAGATGTAACCAGCTCCCAGTCCCAGCCATGCTGAGACAGATTCCTGTCCCACGGCCAGCCCCCACCAACCCTCTCAGCTGAGAAACCTTTCAATGGTGTTTTGTTTTCTTCTCTCTTGTGACCAGGCGACCGGCTCCCTCCCGGCCTTTCTTCTGATGAGCCACCTCTTCCGAGAACCATCGCTGCCCCCCACAATCACTTAACCCATTTGAACCTGCTCCTGGGGATTCTGCCTCGTTTCTATCTAGACAACAGCCCAGCTCTGGCCAGACAAGAGAACCTAGCGCCATCTCCGTCCCCCTAAAGCACCAAGAGGGGCTGCGGCCTGGCTGTTGTGCTGGGAACAAAGCCTGGTGAACACTACAGTCCGTGCAAGAGGTGTAACACCACTGTCAGCCCCCCCCAGCAGAATACCCCCTTCCCCTGGAAATCAGAGTCGGGGAAAGGTGGGGAGATGAGCCTCTCCTTGAAAAGCAAAGATCTCATGGAGTTGGACTGGGCTTGCTCAGGATGAACCCAGGTGCCATTTTCTTCTTCCCTCAGTCATTGCAAATGGTTTGTGATCGAACTGAAGAACTCCACCGGGCCCCCCTAGCTTGGAAGTGGTCCCCGCTAACGGCGACTTGCTGCGGTTTCTAAGCGGCAGAGTTTCCCTACCGCCCTCACCCTGCCAACTTCAGGACACAACGTTGCATTTATGAAAAAGGGAGTTTTGTCCCATTATTTCTTCACCTCCTGCGGGACCTTGGCTGCCCCGACCTGCTCACTGCTCCAGCTGGGCAGTGATCTATAGAAACAGACCGCTGAGGATTTACCCCCTTCCATCCCATCTTGAGTAAACCTGCCCAGCCAGTCCCTCCCCCCACGCCGGGTTAGACAGGGTAGAAACACCAGCCCTAAGCAGCTGTTTACCAGCTGAACTTTAAGTGGATTTAGTAGCTGATCGGGGTCCTTACTGAACGTTGTGGTTCTGCGTTTATTTATAAGTTATAGTTCCCACCCAGCCGTTCCCTGAAAGCAACACTAGCCGGGGGGGTATTGTTATAGTTCCCACCCAGCCGTTCCCTGAAAGCAACACTAGCCGGGGGGGTATTTTTAAGCCTGTTCTTCCTTACGTGCCTCTTAATGCTGGGAAGTTGGTGATCTGGTTCTCCCCCCCCCCCCCTCCCGAAAGCACCATTTCCCCCCTCCCGGTGAACAGAAACTGGGAAGGAAGCAGGAGAGAGAGACAGCTGAACAGTGGGAAACAGGATTCCTAGTCACACACCCGCATGCAGCTCCCTGCGGATTACGTCCAGCGCTGGAGCAGGGCTAAAGGAAGGATTCTGTCCTCTGCTGTCTAGCTCGGCGGCATTCGCCCATTTCAGTCCTTTCCACTGCGTTTAGGTGATTGGGCTTTGGAACCTCCCTGCCACTCGGCTCTTTCATCTCACGAAATTCCAACCTCTCCCCAGCTGCAGAACCTTTCACACGGTGGATATTAGATACCCCGGCAATGGCCCAGTGGGACTCCGGGCCAACGAGGTGGTTGGTTAAACACAGCCAGGGAGCTAGCCTTGGAGACCTTCAGTCAGTGGATGCCAAAGTGGAGCACATGCCCCCGCAGGAGGCCTGATGGATGAGCTGCAGGAGGCCCAGCCCGGCCTTTCATTTCTTCTCCAGTCGGCGCTGCCGTTTAAAAACCAGCCTCCGCTGGGCTGGTGACAAAGCAAAGCTTCAGGGCAGGTGCTGAGAGTAACTGCTGCAGCGAAGACATTTGCCTGAGGTGCAGAGTCTCAACCAAGAGCTCAGAGGTTCAGCGGAGGCAGGCCCTGTGGCCAGTGATGGCAGCGGTCCCTGCCCAAAGCTTTGTAACAAAGGAAGAGCTACTCTGAGCCCAGGGCTGGGATAGGACCTACAACCACCATGGCAGCAGGGCACCATTGCTTTCATTTTCCTGGAGCAGGGGACTCAGCATTCACTAGCAGGAGCAAATGCTGCCTTAATCCAGCCGTTGAACGCGGCCCAACAGGCAGGCAGCCTGGATAGCTCCGTGCCAGGCACCGAGCCCAGAAGCCTAGCATGGGTAGAAGGCAGGGGCCACACTGGCGCCATGAGATGGTTCTGAAGTTATCCTCACACCCCTCCTTTGAGGCAGACGAAGCCACAGCCCGTCAGTGAACATCAGAGCAAATACAGATTTACAGAGCCAGGGGCCTGCCCCACACCCTGTTGTCATACTGGGCCAGCGGCGTGAACTCAACCCACACCCTCCGCTGAGTTACAGGACCCACCTCTGTTGGCTCGAGGGCTGTAGCAGACAAACTACCTGGTGCAGCCACTAGTTCCAGAGTCACCCTGGGGCTGTACGGGGTCACTGCTCTGCTTCGCTCTACCCTGCATGGAGCCAGCAGTCTCCTCTCCAGCCCAGTGGCTGGGCGACTGGGCGCGGCCTTAAGGATGAGGCCAGGCCAGTTGCTCCATGGTGCCCTCTGGACAAGGGGTGTGTAAAGAGGACAGCATGACCCCCCCTGTATAATTCTTCCCCCTCCCCCAATAAAAAACCCTGGCTCACAGGACCAGTGTTTCATGAATGTCATTAGCAAAGGCTGGGCTAGCTGCATGGCCCTGGGGTGCTAGCAGAGATCACCCGTGGAACAGCATAGCCCCATTCCTCCACGGCTGGTCCCCTGCCCTGCCCTCTCGCACCCGGGAGCTGGCGCCAGGGGGGAGCAGCTCCCAGCTGCGATTCTGCCCAGAAAAGTGACTGAACAGACCAGCAGGGCATTGCAGAGCCTGGCCCAGAGCAGTGATGTCTAAGCCCCCATCGCTGTTCGGTTTGTAACACACTCACACTGAGCGTCACAGCCTGTCACTTGCAACATTGCAGGGGCACGTTCTAGACCGCGCTGGTCAGAACCCCCTGGAGCGTGGTGGAAACTGGAGAAGGAAATAGGGGGGCAGGAGGGAGGCGGAGCCCCTGGCATCTGCTGAGTAGAACTAGCAGCTTTAACCACCTCTTCAGCTGCCCAAACTTCCAGCCGGCTCCTCCCTCCCCTTTGAGCTTGGTTCATATTCCCAGCAGTTTGAAGATGCTGGCATCCTGCCAGAGAAAGGGGGGAGAATGGGTGCCTGGTGTGGCAGATGGGGGAATACAGCTCCTGCAATGTGAAGGAGGAAATGGACTGGGGGGAATTGACAGACAGAGCCCCGGCCAGGGCTGAAGAGGTGGGAGGCCCCCAAACTAGAAAGGAAGGGTTTTAAGGGCCAGCTCTGATCCCCGAGCCTGCAGTGTCCCCTGCCCCTTCTCACAGGGCAGGTGGGCAGCCTTACCACCATTGACAGGCCTGCTGCAGCCAGGGGAGCGAACCCTCTGGGCACAGGAGTAAAGGGCACGGATGCAACTGCAGTTGGACACGGCCGCATCCATTCCTGGCTTTGCTCCCAGCTGCTGCTGACCAGAGCGGAGGAGTGAGCTGCTCTTCCTATGCTGCAGAGACCCCCCTTCAGGGGGCCCGCCCCCGCCGCTGACCCTCCTAACACCGCCCAGGAAGGGCTGGGCTCAGGGACTTAAGCGTTAATGCTCAGATCTCACCCTTTCTAGGACAACTTTGGATTCCCCTTGAGTCAGACCCACCCCTGAGTGTTCCGTGGATCTGAGTGATGCATTTGCTGAGCGACGTGTGCTCAGGGGCTATGAAAACCAGCCCCTTGTGCCTGGGGATTAGTCAAAAGAAACCGGATCCTCGTGGCACCTTTGCTCCAGGCTATTTGCTTTTGACTCTAGCAGGCGTGGGCAGCGGACAATGCCCTTGCCACAGCTGCAGAGGGGGGGAAGTTAGAAGCCAAGCTGACATGCCGCAGCTGATACATGCATAGGCCCTTTCACTCAGCGTTACCAGCTCTTTATTCTTGCAGAATTCGCTCACGCGTGCATTCGCCATCAGGGAGCACCTAGCGGCTGCTTTCGTACCATACGTGCCCAAGGATCCATGGCAGCCCCAATCAGAGGCTGTTTCTGCTCCCCCTGGGGCAGGACAAAGCCCACCCCATCATCAGTCAAACCCCAGAGAAAGCATCTGCACGCTGGCTTGGGACAGCAGAAAGTGAGCTGGTCGGTAGGGCCGGGGGACGCAGGCTGCTACAGGGAGCGGCGAGTAGCAAAGGGGCTCTCACCAATTTGCCAGTTGTGTCAAACGAAGCAAGGAGTCAAAACTTAATAAAGCTCTCCAAGCAAAGCCAGTGCCCCAGCCCTCCTGGGGGCCGGCAGTGGCTGCTGGGTTCTCACAGCAGACTTGTGACCTGCTATCAGGAACAAACAGGAGAACAGCTGTCTTAGCGCCTCGAGAACAAGCCTTCCGCTCTCGACAGCCTAAAGGTTCTGCCGGAGGAGAGTCCGGTCACTGTTAGGTAATAAGCAGGAATTCCGATTATTTCCGTCTCCAGGACAGTGCACAGGAAGTTACAAACCAGCTCGTCCAGTGTCAGTCGAACCGCTCGGCCCTTGGGGAATACAGAGGCCCTGAATTCAGTCCTGCCAGAACACATGGTGCTGTAGCGTTCAGCTTCGCACTTCCATGCCCAGTAACAATTTAGCCATTGAAGGCAGTTTTCCTTTGGAAAGATGGATCATGTACACTGCATGGTTCTACGCGCAGTTTAGGCTACAGATGATGGGAGTTTGGTTGTCTCACATGTTAGAACTCACCCTACAATAAGCAGCAGCGGGGGGAAAGGAGCGCAGGCCCAATACGGATTCACGATGACACATCTTAAACAACTTCATTTAATGTCCTTTCTTTCTTAACATCCAGAATAAATACTAGATTCCTTTGTAAAAGGCTCAGCAATATGGATTTGCTAGAGAGAATGGCTCCATAGCCCTTTGGTAATTTAAAAAAGCCCATTAAAATCAGCGCCCCACATACATACATGTCATTTGTTCCTGACTAGCCAGGCTGCAGCTTCCACTAAGCAGCAAACAATCCCAGTGCAAGAGTCGGCTCAGAACTTCACTGGGTTGTCACAATACCGGCAGGGGGAAGTTGGAGGAAAAGGGTCCCAAGCATCAAGTTTAATCAGTCTCGCTGCTCAAAGCTGGAGTCAGCCCCGGCCAAAGCGCAGAGATGGGGCACAAAAGACACGAAACAGAAGTCGTTAGCCCTGGGCAGGCTCCAGGCTGCCATTCCTACACTTCTCTCCAGAGTCTTGGTGAGATCAGCCACTTGTGCTGTATGCAGCAAGTTAAAAAAATACCAAGCCAGGTCCGTGTCTGCAGGAGATTCTGGAATCACCCACCGCCCAGAGCGGATCAGAACACCCGCCTGTGACGGGGCAAAGCAGGCACTGCCATGGAGTCTCTCCAGGAGAGCTGTCTTTAAGGCACCTGGGCTGGCACACAACAGGTGGTGAGGGGGAGATCAGTGCTAATTTCCCAGCCAGGGTGGGCGTGAGGAGGGCACTTTGGCACATACTGTGGTAACAAAGCACCACCACTGGGCTCATCAGGCGGTAGCAGCCCCTCCTCAGAGTCAGTCTTGAGGAGAAGAGTCGGATCAGCCGCCCTGGGGAACCCGGCTGTCCTAGGCAGATCCCACTAACATGTCCTTTCCCTTTCTCCCAACGGTCTCAATCCTGGCCTGGAGAGGCCTGCTCTCCCCGGCCCTCTCACCCGTAGCCCCTCTGCTACGGCGGAGAATGGGGCTATTGACAGCGATGACTGGCAGTGGAGATCATTGCCCACAGACCAGCAAATACAGTGAATCCTTAATGACCCTGCAGCTCTGGCTCTCAGCCACAAAGCTCCAGATTCCATCAGCCCGGAACCACCCGCTGATATGGAATCTCGCCAACCCCCCCGTGCCCTCAGGAGTCACTATCTACAGCTTGTCTTGTTGACTGGAAGCAATTCCCCACACCCCTGCTGGTGCCTCGAGGCACCCCCCTCCCCCCAAAAGAGTCTGATCTGAGCCCAGCACTGAAGAGACACCAGGAAAGGGGCACCAGGTCTAAAGCAGCAACTCCTGCTCAACTCCAATCCTGAGGACCAAGCCAATCTCTCCCTCCTACGCGCAGCAGGAGGCGCACACCTTCCCCACTGCCAAGGTGCCCACAGTCACTGCCACCCTCAGATCCGTGGTCCTGCTGCACTCAAGGGACCAGTGAAGCTACGATCTCAAACCAGAAAGGCGAAACAGGACAGTGAGAAAAGGCACCAGAGGCAGGGAAAGCGCAGAAGGGGAAGAATCCACTGAGAAGCAGAACTGGGTTTTTCTTCCATGATCTGAAGGAAACTGACCTGCGATCTGATCCCTGAGACCTGAAGTAAGAGGTGCTAATTGGAACAGGGCAGCAAAGGAAGTGAATGTCATCCACATACAGCCGAGAACAGCGGCTTCCATTGCTATCCGGAGCAAAAGGGATGCCATGGAAACGGGGGCAAATTATACACACTGCCCTAAGCAAAACCAAGCCACACGGCTGGACGCAAAGCCAAGGCTCTCCCACCGCAGCCGCAAACAGCGAAGAGGTTGCTTTTCCTCCAGGGGTCAGTATGGAGGCCAACTGGAGCCAACTCACTGCTGCACAGGGGGCCAGAGCGTGGGGAGTCCCTGGAGACATGGGGGGACAATTCCCCATCTTCTCTACTAAAGGACAGTGGAAACAAGGCGCTAAAGGGGCTGCAGGACACAGCAAGGCCGTGGCCAAGGTCCAAGCAGGCCAAGAGCTGCTGTTAAGGCACATAGGAGGCTTCTCCTTTGACAAAAATGCAGAAGAGAGAGATTCAGGACAAGGAGCAAGTTGGTTGCAGGCCAAAGGATCCTGCCCACCTGTAATTGGCGACGGTCAGAACCAGAGGCTGCCAGGCCAGACCCTGCTTTACTGATGGGACTAGGTACCGAGACCACTGGCTGCTCCCCTCAACTGCCATCCACCATGCCCTGCTTTGCTCTTCCTTCATCCCATCCTCAGGGATGTGTATTTTGGCACAGGCTGGTGGTTGTAGATCCCCCTTCCCCCAAGCCAAGGGGTTCAAGTCCATAGAGAATCAATTTTAACCCATACTGCCCATCCCATCAGTCAAACCTCTGTGATCCACCCCCCACCCGCCCCATGCCCTCTGGCTCCAATGCACCTAATGTGAGCTCTGGTACAAAGCAGGCCCATGTAATCCCAGAAGAGAAGCTGCAGCGATTTGACAGAGCTATACAGGTGCTGGGGTGTTTGGCTCTGAATTCACCAGCCTCAGGACCAGTCCGGCTCTGTACCTGCCCCCCCCGCAGGAGATGCGGAGTCCATTTCTCTCCCTCTCACGCTACGTTCGGACCTGCCTCTTGTCTTCAAAGAGGCTCTTCAGCATGTAGACCTGGAGGAAGGCTACCACCACCAGCACCCCCAGGTTAACGGCTGACCAGAAGTTGACACGGCTCATGTTGCTCTCCTGCAGGTTGCGGTCTCTGGCTTCGAAGGCTCGCAGCAGCGTCTGCATCTGGATGCTCCGCTCCAAACGGTTCTTCATGGTCTCAATGGATTCCTGGAAGACAGAAGGGGGATCAGGCGGGGAGGGGGATATCAGCTACCGCGCACAGGTGGGGGAAGTGCTGATGATGCTGGAGTGCAGCTAACAAATACGTCCCCAAGAGTTCAGTTCGCTGGAGGCCAAGGCCTGTAAGAGTTCTGACTCCCTGCCACTGGACACCCCACCAACTCAGCTCAGCCATCTCCTGAGACCATCTCCACAGATTTCAAGGCCAGAAGGGATCGTGAAGATACAGCCTGCCTTCTGGCACCACACCGGACACAGAACTTCACCCAGTGGTTACAACAATCAAAGCCCTACTAGCAAAAGGCTCTGCACTGCATTCCCCAATGCCTGAGGCCCCAGTGCCCCCCACCTATCCCCCACCTTAATATCTTCTATCTTCATATCCAGCATCTCCTCCGGCTCCACCACCTCAGCCCAGTTATCCCCGTCCTCGTCCTCCTGGGGGCTGTCGAAGATGAGCTCGAAGAAAACCAGCTTCTCCGAGATAGTGCTGAAGGAGTTGTCAAAGCAGAGTTTGTAGTCGCCTGCTTCCGTGGGCTCAATGCTGGGGAAAGAGGTAAAAACCGTGAGGATGAGCCGATCCCGCACTCAACGCTCATGGGGGCACGGCAAACAAGAGGTCACTGGGGCATGTAGCTCTGTTGGAAAACAAGTATAAGGGCACAGTTATGCCACCAAGGGCAGTGAAACCACAGCGGCTGAGGGAGAATGGGGGACTCTGGACGGGGGGAAATAATGAAGTCCACAGAACCCCGGGTGGGATGGATTGAGGAAATGAGATCACAGAGAACACCTGGCATGCGGGGGAGAATGTGGGACACAGAGAAGCCACAGAACCCCTGGTGGGGGAGACTGGGGAGACCCTGAAAGAGAGGGGGACAGGAGGACGGCATGCAGGGAGCGTGAGGAGGGCAATGGGGAAAGGCTGGCAGGGGAGTTTGGAGGCGCCTGGGGGCCGTAAGAGGCAGAGCCAGCAACACTCACGTGTGCACCCCGTCCGATTTCCGGTACTCGTTGATCAGCAGCACGCCCGAGGGGCTCTCCAGGGAGAAGTCGATGTCCAGGCCCGCGCCACCGATAACCTGTAGGGTACAACCACAGGGGTGAGTGACAGGGTCACGCTGCCGGCGGGTGAACGGGTCCCAGCACAGCCTAGGGCCCACTCGGGGCTCAGTTCCAGTGACTGGCTCGCTGCCTCCACCCTGGGCCCTGGCCCATCCCCACCATTGTGGCGACCCCGCACCCGAGACCCAGCCTGGTCCCCTGCTGCTTCACCTCCCCCACCCAGCCCCCTGCAGCCCCAGATCCTAGTCTACTGACACACCCCTAGGCCAGCCCTGCCCCATCCACTCACCAGGCCCTTCCCCCCCATAACACCGAGCCCCCTTGGTCCTAGCTCCCCTCCTCTTACCCCCCAACCCCCCAATTCCCTCAGATCCCCCCCCCCAAATGCCCCCTGCCCTCCTCCCCATTGACATACCCCCATTCTCCTCCCCTCAGCCCCCTATCAACCCCCTTTCCCATCCCCCAGCCAACCCCCCCCCGGCCCACAACATCCCCCCAACCCAGCATCCACCCTCCCCTGGCCCGACCCACAATATCCCCCAGCCCCCTATCAAACCCCCCCCCCCGGGCCTACAACGTCCCCCCAACCCAGCATCCACCCTCCCCTGGCCCGACCCACAACATCCCCCCGCCCCCCCCCCACCCCCCCCCCCCCCCCCCGGGCCCACAACATCCCCCCGCCCCTTTTCCCTGCCCCCCTACAGCCCAACCCCCCGGCCCACAACATCCCCCTTTTCCCTGCCCCCCAGCCCCCTATCAACCCCCCTTCCCATCCCCCCCGGGCCCCCAGCCAACCCCTCCACAACGCCCCGCCCCCACCTGGAACTCGGCCTCCATGGAGCCGTTGCCCGGCGCGCCCTGGTAGAAGCACTCGCGCCGCCCGGCCGGCAGCAGGAACGTGAACTCGGAGTCCTGGGGCGGGGGCAGCGCGGCGCGCGAGCCCCCCCAGGGCGCCAGCAGCAGCAGCAGCCGCCACCACAGCGCGCGCCAGGCGGCCGCCATCATCCGGGGACCTGAGCGGCGGGAGCTGAGCCACGCCCCGAGCGCGCTGATTGGCCGCCCCGGCCGCTGGTGACGTTCAGGGCGCGGAGAGGGTGCTGGGAGGGCCCCGCCGGCCGCGGCGTGGGGCAGGGGTGTCTGCGCTAAAAGCCTGATCCGGGGGCAAACGGGCGCCGCAGCCCCCACACGGCAGAAGCCTGCCCTTGGGCCAGGGCCCCGCGGCTGACCCTAGGGAAAGAGATGAGCGAAAAAGCGCAGGCGGGTCTGTCAGGCAGTTGTGTAGTCACCTAAAGACGGTCAAGACGGCCTTCGGGGGTCTTTGTGGCTCTGAAGGAGGGATTGGTCCAGCCATGTCCCACCCTCTGCAGTATCGGATTAGCTCATTGGTCCAGCCAGCCTGGCCATCATGCAGTATCAGAAAAGTGCGTTGGCATCTGCCAGTATCAAATCAGGCCATTGGTCCTGCCCGGCAATCCCAGCCCATGAGCCCATTGGTCCATCTAGTTCCCAGCCCATGAGCCCATTGGTCCATCTAGCCCAGTGTCCCCAGCTTGTCAGCCCATTGGTCCATCTAGTTTAGTCTCCCCCCCACAGCTCCTGCAGTGGCCAATCTCTGATGATGCTACAGAAGGAGCCAAACTCCCATAATGCACCTGGCCAAGTGGTCAATGCTAAGGGCCAGGGCCAGGTGGGGGATGGATGGAGAGGGTGGGCAGGGAAGCAGAGCAGGTGCCTAGGCAGGTCTGGGAGCGTGGCTGGGGCCAGGCAGACAGATGGCGTCTGGCCTTTGACTGCCCCTTTGCGGGTGGGGCACATTCAGGGAGCAGAACTTTGGGCGGGGTGGAGGGGTATCGCCTGTGGGAATCCCCCATCATGCTCCGCTCCAGGAGGATGGGCTCAGACAGGAAGGGCGGCTTGGCTTGGCTTGTGGGTTAAGACACTGGGCTGGGACCCAGGAGATTTTGGTTTCAATGCCACAGACTGCCCTGTGTGAGTCACTTCATCAGAGAATGAGCCTTCCCTGCCTCACAGGGCTGCTGGGAAGATAAATATTTTCATGGGGCTCAGAAGCCATAAGGAGTGGGGCCGGATAAGGACCTTGCTAGGCAGGGGGAGGAAGTGGTATTTTTCTGTCAGCCCTGCTCCCCTCTCACCGTGCAACGGAATTGGAAGGAGGGGGCTGGGACAGAGCCATGACAGAGTCCATCTTGCTGCTGCGACGAACAAGAAGCAGCTGCAGGTATCCCAGGGACGCAGGTGAACTTTCAGTCACAATAATTTGGCGTCTCATGAGTGTGGCAGTGAGAGATCCTCCACAGAATAAGGCTGGCTGGAAACCACGTATGAACTGCCATAGGCACAAGCAAGGCTGATGTCTGCCTAGTAGGGGGCTGTGATGGACACGTGCTCCACACACCGCTTGTGTGTACACATGCTGTCTACCCGTGCACAGACAGCACTCACGCAAACAACACTTGAACACACAAATTTACATGTGATGGCTACTATCTTGGCCAACATACCAGGGACTGAACAGGGAACTTTGTGAGTTTCTACAATTTAAGTTAAAGAGCTGAGCTCTAAGAGACGCACACCCTCTGGGTTGGGCGCAGAGGGAGAATTCATAACACACATGCATGCACAAGACCACGTGCAGGTACAGATACATGTGCATCATCGCACCTCTGATATTCAGCGACTGCATTTCTACCTGTGCTTGTTCACTCTACTTGTCTCCACTGCTAACCTTCAACTGGGGCGTCTTCCCTTTCAGCTAGTCATGAGGTTATTCATCATTTCCTGTCAAAGTGTTGTGCAAGCAGTGCTGTGTCCCACTTCAGTAATGGGGGAAGTGATTCCCATATAACTTGTAAAGTATCTGGAGATTTAGAGAAATATAAACAGTTCTTAGCCTTGGCCTGAAAGCTGCAGTCCATTGATGTACGGTAAAATCACAGGAAACTGTCACAAGATTTGGGGCCTGATTTAGATCTTAGTTACGCTTGCTGTAAATCTGGAGTAACTCCATTGAGTTTACACTTGTACAATTGAGATCACTGGGCCCGGCTCTCAGTATCTCTGTTGAAGTCAGTGGAATCACACCAGTATCAGATTGGTGTGAGAAGAGAATTGTGCCCAGAACCTAGCATGTCATTTACACCATGGCTGAGGTCACTGGCAGTCTCACGCCTTTGGCTTTTATGTGAGGCTTTAAATTCTATTTGCCGTAGGAAAAGGAAGAAAAGCCCTTTTACGTTCAGGGACATTCTGTAATTTCCTCCCGAGATGGTGAAATTCCATCTTGGGCAAAACTTCCTTCTCCTTTTTGTGTGCTTCTAGCTAGGAACTTTCCATGCATGTTGGGCTCCTACTGTCTATTCACCAAAGATCCAGGACGCTCAGCAGAAAGATGAGCCTGAGGATTCTCTTTCTCTTAGCTGGTATGTTTTCTTCCCCTCTATTTAAACTGTATTTGAAGCTTTCCCTCTGAGTGTTCCTCCAGGACGAGGGACCTGAAGAAGCTCATGCTGTATCATATATCTGAGGCCAGTTATAGATGGGAGGTGAGGGGAATAAGTGACCATAGCAATTGCACAATGATTTGGTAACTGTAGGGCATGGGGGCTGGGCTTTATCTCCAGAAGGGATTTCAGCAGGAAAATGGAGGGAGCTGTCAATGCAGCAGAGTCACGTTTACACCCATTTGAGCCTTTGGGTCAAATTTGTCCCTGGCATAAACTTTGGAGGGCTCCAGCCCCAGCCCAAACGTCTACACTGCAATTGTTAGCCCTGCAGCCCAGCCCCGGCGAGCCTGAACTAGCTGACCCAGCGACACAGGGGTTTTATTGCAGTGTGGACGTGGCCTCTTTCGGAGAGCTGTGGATCAACTCCTGGGTGTTTCCTGAAGCTGGCGCTGCTGTGCTTCCCTGTGTCCCCAGGGGCAGGCAGGGCAGAAGCTGGCATTGCCCAGCCCATGCTGTCCCCAGTGGGCAGGACAGGAGCCCGTCCTGTGGTGGGCAGGAAGCTGGCATTGCTGTGTATACACACAGGTGCCGCCCATGGCTGCTAGTCTATGGGCACCTTCCATCATCACTTCGCTCCATCTTCCCCTGGCTATTCCAGGCTCGTTGGCAGGTCCCAGCCTAACTCCCGCCCCACTTTTTTACTTGGACGTGTCTTCTGACCCCCCTGCCCGAGGAGACTCCGCCCGGCTCGTCTGCATCGCGCCGAAAGCCTATGTGGAGAGCGAGTTCTGGTTGCTGAAGACGGACCTGGCTCAGCCTGTACAGACGCTGTTTGCCTCGGAGGCCCAGCACAGCGTCACCTTCATCCTGGGGACCGTCACCGGGAAGGACGCCGGGCAGTACCGGTGCCGGTACCGCAGCTACAACGGGAGTGCCAGGCAGATGTCAGAGTTCAGCAATGTGGTGGAGATCGCGGTGGCAGGTAAAGGGCTTTTAGAGCCGAAGGAAACTGGCTGAGCTGAGGAGAGAGTGGGGGAGTGTAGGGAAGTGTAGTGCAGTTCTCCCCCCCCCCCCCCCCCCCCCCCCCCCCCCCCCCCCCCCCCCCCCCCNCTCCCTCGACCTCCCCCAGCTCCGTTGATGCCTCTCAGCCCCCCAGTGCTCTTCCAGTCCTACTCTGCTGGGGCGAAAGGTTGGTGCACCAAGCCAGCTAGTCGAACTCAAAGCTGCTGGCCGAGGCTGAGCTGAAGAGTGGTGAGAGCAGGGAGATGCCTGGTGAAAGGTACCGAGGGCGGCTTGGGTGTCAGACTTCTGGGCTCTGATCCTGGTTCTGGGAGAGATTTTGGTTTAGCTAGCGCATGAGGCTAAGACAGGACTCCTGGGTTTCCTTCCCAGTACTGGGTGGGAGTGGGGCCTTGTGGGTCGAACAGGAGGGCTGGGCGTCAGGACCCCTGGGTCCCGTCCTGGCTGGAGGAGGGAGTGGGGTCTAGTCTTCAGAGCAGGGTGTGGGTCTCTAGGACTCCTGGGGCCTGATCTTGGCTCTGCAAACCGGTGTGAATAACGCAACTTTTCAAACTGTCTCCTCCTTTCTTTTCCATTGCAAATCTATCAACATCCCCTCCCCCAGCAACTCCGACCACCCCTCCCCCAGCTTCCACGGCTGCTCCAGAAGGTAAGGGCAAGGACAGAGGGAGGCAAGAAATCTGCCAGGGCTTGGGAAACAAGACTACAGCCCTGAACGGGGGTCGGGGGGGAGAACCATGGGGAAGGCCATGGCTATGACGGAGATTGGGGGGTGCTCACCCTGTTCCAAAGCTGCCCAGTTGCGGGTACAATCTGTTGCTCGGAGTGGGGAGGGCTGGGTGGGGTCCCTTTGGTATCTGAATAGGGCCAGGTAACGCCAGCTGTTTCTCTGCATTGTCCAGGTTCCCCGTGGCTGCTCCCTGTGACCCTCAGCGTGGCTGGAGCTTTGCTTCTGACCGTGGGCCTAGTGGTAGCAGTCGTGGCAGTCAGGCGAGGTACGAGGAATGCAGAAACTGGGGCCTGGGCTGCCTGTGATCGTAGAGGCCACCTATAGCTCGGCTGGTGTGGCAGGGTGTTGTTATACCGCAGGGGACTGGGACTCAAGACTCCTGGGTCCTGATCCTGGCTCTGCCACTGGGTGTGTCCTGGCCAAGTCATTGATGACAGTAATTTTCCAAAGGGTCCACTAGCCAACTAGACCCCCCCCTAGCCTGATACACAGAATTGCTGAGAACCCAGCACTCCCATTCATCTCAACTGGAGACATGGGAGCTGAGCAGCTCTCTCTCTCTCTCTATCCCATCCACCCTCTCTCTATCTATCTATCCCCATCCACCCCCTCTATCTATCTATCTATCTATCCCCATCCACCCCCTCTATCTATCTATCTATCTATCTATCTATCTATCTATCTATCTATCTATCTATCTATCTATCCCATCCACCCCCACCCCCTCTATCTATCCCATCCACCCCCTCTCTCTATCCCATCCACCCTCTATCTATCTATCCCCATCCACCCCCTCTCTCTATCCCATCCACCCTCTATCTATCTATCTATCCCCATCCACCCTATCTATCTATCTATCTATCTATCTATCTATCTATCTATCTATCTATCTATCTATCCCCATCCACCCCCTCTATCTATCTATCTATCTATCTATCTATCTATCTATCTATCTATCTATCTATCCCATCCACCCCCACCCCCTCTATCTATCCCATCCACCCCCTCTCTCTATCCCATCCACCCTCTATCTATCTATCCCCATCCACCCCCTCTCTCTATCCCATCCACCCTCTATCTATCTATCTATCCCCATCCACCCTATCTATCTATCTATCTATCTATCTATCTATCTATCTATCTATCTATCTATCTATCCCCATCCACCCCCTCTATCTATCTATCTATCTATCTATCTATCTATCTATCTATCTATCTATCTATCTATCTATCCTCATACACCCCCTCTATCTATCTATCTATCTATCTATCTATCTATCTATNCAGTAAGTGACTGGGGAGCAGTAAAACGAAGGGGGATTGACGGGGACCAGGCGAAGAGTCAGCGAGGGACGGTTTCAGGAGTGATTAACCCCTGGGAGCGTGTGACCAGGGAGAAGGACTGTTGCAGTAACAGGGTTCCCCAGGGAATTGCAGCGAGCAGTCCCAGGGGCGGAGGAGTCTGCAGCTCGACCCTGGCAGAGAGGTGGTGACCTCGAGAAGGGCTGGCACACTAGGGGTCTCCCTGGAAACTGTGGGGAGCGGTGAGCACCCAGGCCTGTGAGTGGCCAGCAGGAAGATGTATGCCAAGTGGCTAAAGAGTGACCTGGTGGAGCAGTGCAAGCAGAGGGGGCTGCGCACTGGGAGGCTCACCAAAGAACAGCTCATTGCCCATCTGGAGGAGGGAGATCGCTTGAATGATCTGATTCCTGTCTCTGAGGGAAGCAGCCTGGCAGATGCAGCGCAGGAACCAGTGTCTGTCCCAGCTGGGAGTGGTCAGCCAGCTGCTGAGGGCGTCCCGAGACCCCCCCTTCCTATGCCTAGGGGAAGGGTGGGGAGGAGCCCCGTGAATACCGAGGGCACCGTGACCCCCCCGGCCAGCAGGGGATCCTCCCGGCGAAGCTCGCCGGCCAGCAGGGGATCCTCCCGGCGACGCTCAGCCTCCGAGGAAGGGGGGCGGCTGGATTGGGGGAGAGAGCTAAAACTGAGAGAGTTGGCAGATCGTGAAAAACAGAGACAGCATGAACGAGAGGAACGGGAAAAACAGCGTCAGTATGAGCGGGAAGAGAAGGAGAAACAGCATCAGCGTGAGCTGGAACTGGCCAGGCTGAGGAGCAGTGGGGCCCCGGCTGCGGTGAGTGAGGGGGGACCCAAGACTGCAAGGAGCTTTGACAAGCACATCCTCGCCCAGCGTAAGGAGGGGGACGACATGGATAGCTTCCTGACTGCCTTTGAGAATGCCTGCGAGATGCACAGGGTTGATCCTGCAGACAGGCTCCAGTTTCTCACCCCCTTACTCGACCCCCCAGCCGTGGCTGTGTACAGCCGACTGAAAGGGACGGAGACAGGGGACTATGAACTGTTCAAACAGGTCCTGCTCCGCGAGTTTGGGCTGACCCCTGAGATGTACCGGAAAAGGTTCCGGAGTCAGCGAAAAACCCCTGAGGTCACCTACCTACAAATGGCCAACCGGATGCGGGAGGACGCCCGCAAGTGGACAGCTGGGGCCCAAACTAAAGAGGACCTGCTCGACATATTCGTACTGGAGCACCTGTATGAGCAGTGCCACTCCGACCTGAGGCTGTGGTTGGTGGACAAAAAGCCAGAGAGTCCACAGCATGCAGGGCAGCTGGCCGACGAGTTTGTGAACAGTCGGGCAGGGGATACCGGGGAGGAGTCCCCGAAGAGCAGGCCCGCCACGATGCAGCGAGAGAGTCACCATGGGACCTCCCATAGGGAAAATAGGGAGAACCCCCACCAAAGGGGAACATCCGGCGTCAGGACCAACCGACCCGCTCGAGGGGGACCAACGGGACATGAGCTGCTATTACTGTGGCCGAGGGGGCCACATACGGGCCCAGTGCCCCAAGCTCAGGGGCAGGCTGAGCAGACCGAATCCGCCCAGGGTTGACTGGGTAGGGACCCAACCAGACGAGGGGCAGACGGCCCAGGCAAGGAGGGCTGACAACCTCCCACCTGCTCAGGAGGGAGGAGGGCCCCAAACCAGTTTCTCTGGGGGGATGGATGCTCCGAACACCAAGTTCTCCGTTTACAGGGTGGGCGCGGGGCTGTCCCTGCGGAGCGAGTGCCTTGTTCCCCTGGAGGTGGATGGGAGGACAGTCTATGGATACTGGGACATGGGCGCTGAGGTAACACTGGCCCGGCCCGAGGTCGTAGCTCCAGAGCAGGTGATGCCCAACACCTGCCTGACCCTGACGGGGGTGGGCGGGACCCCATTCAAGGTGCCCGTGGCCCAGGAGGGCCCCAAAGACATGGGCGTACACCGCCATCTGCCCACTGAGGTGTTGATGGGGGGGGACCTGGAGGACGGGCCAAGTAACCCCCAGGGTGCCCTGGTCGTGACCCGCAGTCAGGGCCAGCGAGGGGCACTGCACCCTGACCCTGGAGAGGGTACCTTGCCCGAGGCGCAGGACCCTAACCCGGTGGGGAGGGAGCGTCCAGGGACACGACTCAGAGAGGCTGCAGCCTCAGACCCAGCCAGCGGGAGGGAGCAGGTCCCCATCCCTGTCCCAGCCGCTGAGTTCCAGGCCGAGTTGCAGAAAGATCCCTCCTTGCGGAAGATAAGGGACCTGGCCGACCTCAGTGCGGAACAGACCATGGGGAGAGGATGCCGGAAAAGGTTCCTGTGGGAGAAGGGGTTCCTGTACCGAGAATGGGCTCCCCCCGGGGAAATGGAGTCAGGGGGAGTCAGGAGGCAGCTGGTGGTACCCCGGAAGTATCGCCGCCAGCTGCTGTACTGGGCCCACGACACCCCCCTCTCAGGGCACCAGGGAATCTGGCGTACCCAGCAGAGGCTGCTAGAGAACTTTTACTGGCCGGGGGTGTTTGTTACGGTCCGGCAGTATTGCCGATCCTGTGACCCCTGTCAGAGGGTGAAGAAGGCCCGGGACAAGGGGAAACCAGCTTTGGGACCCGTGCCCAGCCTAGGGGAGCCTTTCCAGGGGGTGGGCAAGGTCAGAAGGGGGACTCCTCACCAAGGGAGCTCGAATCACAGCCCGCCAGACTGGAACACTGGGAGAAGACCCCACCCCAGTCTGAACCCCAGGGGTATGGGGGTGGAAAAAGGGCACAGGCCGCATAAGCCTCCCCACAGGCGGGCTACCCGTGCCATCTAGCAGACCCGACTTAAAGGGGGACAGAAGACTGGAAGGGCCTGGTGTAATTCTCACCAAGGAATGGGAGAGATGATGGGGCATCCATGGGAACGTTGCTAGGTTCGAACTTCCCCAGGTCACTGGCTGAAGTGACCCTGCTCAGTTCGGTCTCGAAGGGGGGAGAGATGTGACGAAGTGAGAATGTTTTGTGGTGTTCTTTGGATACTGAGGGGGAAGATTGCCGGGGAGCTGAGCTGGGACTGCCTGCATGGGGGAAGGGAGATACCTGAGCATGTAACATGGGAACCCAGGAGGGGAGTTGGAGACCAGGTAACACCTTTGACTGGGAATTCGGACAAAGGAAAAGGCTGGGGGAGGAGCCGTGGGGGAAGGGAGAAAGGAAACGCCTGGAAGGGGTTTTTTCAGGTTTTGGAAGCTGGCTAGGAATGAAGAGGGGACTCTGACGGGGCTGGGGCTTCCCAGCGGGGAGAGTGGCCTCCCTGGGCCCCCAGATGGACCTAACTAAAGGGGATCCTGTTGTCTGTACTGGCAAGACCTATTTTGGACTGTGTTCCTGTCGTCTCAATAAACCTTCTGTTTTACTGGCTGGCTGAGAGTTATGGTGAATCGCAGGAACCCCAGGGGTGCAGGGCCCGGACCCCCCCACACACTCCGTGACACTATCCCCATCCACTATCTATCTATCCCCATCCACTATCTATCTATCTATCTATCTATCTATCTATCTATCTATCCCCATACACCCCCATATCTATCTATCTATCTATCTATCTATCTATCTATCTATCTATCTATCCCCATACACCCTGTGACGTTGCACTCCATATGATTTTATGAAAATATGCTAATAAGTGTGAATACGATGTAACTGGAATATGCTTCATGCAAAGGGTCTCTTGTAAGGTATCATTACAAAGCTTATAATCTACTGAGTGTGATCATCCTATTTGTATGTATGTATAATTCTTGTATCTGAAACTAGAAATATGAAATATAACTCTAAGGGCCTATTGTAATTATGCAAAGTGTGGGCCATTAATGGTGGTTTGGAATCTTGATGGCTCCCATCAACCAGGACAATTGACTTTAGATGGCTGTGTTTACTTGCAAGCCTTCCTGTGAGTCAGGCCGGGAAGAATGAAGACTTGGGGTCTCCCAGGACATGTGACCATGTCACCTGGTACTGGAATCCATCTTAAACCTCGTGCTTTTCCATTTAGAAGGAGGGGTGGGGACCCAGCGAGACAAAAGATTCCCGCCTTGTGCCAAAGCTATATAAGGGGGTGGAACAGAACAAAGGGGGCTGCAGTCATGAGAAATCCCCTAGCTACCACCTGAGCTGGAACAAGGACTGTACCAGGGGAAAGGATTGGGCCCAGACTAGGAAGAAGTCTAGTCTGTGAAAGAAGCTTATTGGAACATCTCTGAGGGTGAGATTTCATCTGTATTCAGTTTCCTATTGTATTAGGCTTAGACTTGCGTGTTTTGTTTTATTTTGCTTGGTAATTTACTTTGTTTTGTCTGTTATTACTTGGAACCACTTAAATCCTACTTTTTATACTTAATAAAATCACTTTTTGCTTATTAATTAACCCAGAGTAAGTAATTAATTCCTGGGGGAGCAAACAGTTGTGCATATCTCTCTATCAGTGTTATAGAGGGCGAACAATTTATGAGTTTACCCTGTATAAGCTTTATACAGAGTAAAACGGATTTATTTGGAGTTTGGATCCCCTTGGGAGCTGGGTGTCTGGGTGTTGGAGACAGGAGCACTTGCTGAGCTGTTTTCAGTTAAGTCTGCAGCTTGTGGGGGACGTGGTTCAGACCTGGGTCTGTGTTTGCAGCAGGCTGGTGTGTCTGGCTCAACAAGACAGGGTGCTGAAGTCCCAAGCTGCCAGGGAAAACGGGATCAGAGGTAGTCTCAGCACATCAGGTGACAATCCCAAGGGGGTTTCTGTGACCCAACCCGTCACACACCCATCTATCTATCTATCTTACCCCCAGCATTGCTTTTATGACACCATAACATCTGTTTCCTTTTTACCAGTTAATGCCAGAAGACAACAGCTGAAAAGGTGAGAGACGCTCAGGAAATCATGCATCCGATGAAGTGAGCTGTAGCCCACGAAAGCTTATGCTACAATAAATTTGTTAGTCTCTAAGGTGCCACAAGTACTCCTATTCTTTTTTCAGGAAATCTAATGTCACTTGGTGACAGTGGCTCATGTGGCCTAA
Source organism: Platysternon megacephalum (assembly GCA_003942145.1). Lineage (NCBI taxonomy): Eukaryota > Metazoa > Chordata > Testudines > Platysternidae > Platysternon > Platysternon megacephalum. The sequence continues at coordinate 393,706 of QXTE01000407.1, forward strand.
GGAGAAACTCTCCCCACTTTCAAAAATCATTAAGGAGCATAATTCTCATTGGCTTTCAATGGGATTTAGGTGCCAAAGTGCCCAGATCCCTTTTAATATATGGAGATATACCTATCTCCTAGAGCTGGAAGGGACCCCGAAGGGTCATCGAGTCCAGCCCCCTGCCTTCACTAGCAGGACCAATTTTGCCCCAGATCCCTAAGTGGCCCCCTCAAGGATTGAACTCACAACCCTGTGTTTAGCAGGCCAATGCTCAAACCACTGAGCTATCCCCCCCCCCCCCCCCATTAGATTTGGGGTCCTAAGTCACTTGGATGCTTTTGAAAATGTCTCCTGAGGCTGGGAGGGGCTGGAGCAGGGCAAAGTGTCCTCGTTAGTTATGGATCTCACTGTGTTTGTTTTGCAGGGATCGGGAATCGTGCTGGACAGAAACGAACTTTCCCACATCAGGTCTGTGTTAGAGTCAAATACCAAGTGCTTGTGAGGTCAGGGCGACCCCGAGACGGCCTTGACAGCTGCCAGGAGGAGGCTGCGGGTGACATGTATGGAGGTGGAAGGACCGGGAGCCAGGACTCCTGGATTCCGCTCAAGGCTCTGCCAAGGCTTGTGGTCTGCTGGTTCAGTCACTGGGGCCTGGCAACATAGGCTCCTGGGTTCACTAACTTGCAAATTAAGTAAGTCAACCTCTCCAAGGCTGAGCAGCATTTCCTGGCAGTTCCTGTCCTGTCCTGTTGGGGGGCATTGCTGTGCACTGGGAAATAGTTGCCATGTTCCACCCCAGAGGCAGTTGACATTGGCAGTCGGCAAAGCGATCCCTTTGGGGTGAGAGGGGCTGCAGGTCTGCGAGACCTGGCCCCAGTAACCTCACTCCTCTCTCCTTTTGCAGACATGTCGTTCGATAACTGCCTGTTCACCGTCTCGGTGGTAAGTCGCCGCCCGAGGGCTTTGCGGAGAGGGCGTGAGCTGCCATGGGGCACACGGGCTGTTCTCAAGCTGGGCGTGGCTGCTGGGTCCATGGGCGAGTATTTCCCAGGCCAGCAGCTGCCAGGCAGCCCCCTAGTCAGGGGCTGAGCTTGCATTGCAATGGCATGACGCAGCCGTCTCACCCGGAGGGTGCAGTTTGCAGAGGGTTAATGGTTGCTCCCCATCCCCCCCGCCTCAAGCTGAGCCCCCCCTTAGATCCTTACTTTATCCTCTCTCCCTGTTTCTCCCCCCACCTTCCATTGGGCAAGAAAATGGACCTGGAAGCCACAGGCAGCCAAGATGCCTGCATCTCCCCCGGCTCCACGAAAAGACTCCACTCCGCTTCCTCCCTGGGAACCAACAGCTTCAGCACATTCAAGTCCTTGCAATGACGGCCCGGGTGGAGGCCGGCCCCGGACGCTCCAGCTAGCGACCCCCTGGTCCCAGCCCCGGCCCTTTCCTTAGTCCTTCCTTGGGCTCGCAGTCTCCCCCAGAACGAGGCATCTGCCAGAGGGGCCTTTACCGGGGTGCGATTATACGTCTTCTTCATTGGGAGGAGAATGAGCTTCAGTTAAGCCTTGTGCCCTGCTGTGCGCTTCCAGGACCACGTGACATGGACACCATGAAAAGACGCCCAGAATCTAGTCTACCTCCCGCATCGTGAGCAGTGTCTCCAGCTCAGCCCTGGCAGCTGACTCGATCCCTGGGGCAGATGCTGGAAGCAGGAAGAGCCCAGCTGGGGTTGCATATCTTTGGGGCAGGATTCGTGTGGCTGGCAGTGAATTCTTCCACCGTAGCCAGAATGACATTCACACCAGCCAGACAACCCTTTCTACCCCTCCACAATCCCCTTCCTCCAAGCAGCGCTTCCCCGGGATGACTCGAGATGGGGGGAGAGCCAAAGACTCCATAAAGTCCACTGCCATGAAGGCTGTCGTCAGACTGTTGTACACAGAAGGTGCTCCTGGATTGCGGTGATGAGCAGCATCTCTAAACCTGAGATGGACAGAGGATGCACATAGGGATGGATCGATAGAGGGGGGTGGATGGTGGTGGATGGACGGGTGTGTCTGGGGATGGACATATGGGGACGGCTAGATGGGTGGGTGGGTGGGGATGGATGGATATGCGGCTGTGTCTGGGGATGGACAGTTGGATTTGCACACCAAACACATTTCATGTGGAATCACCGAGAGAGAACAAGCGTGGAAGCCCCAAAGTAACTGCTTTCCCGCCTAACTCCCCCCAACTCTAACTCCCTCTTCTTCTGCCTGTGACTTTCACTGAGGGGCTGTGCAGAATGTTTACACGTTTGCTTTTTGTTTCTGTAGGAAGTGAGTGTGGTCTAGCGATTAGACCAGGAGTCACCTTAGGAAAGTCTCTTCCCCTCTCCGTGACTCAGTTTCCCTATCTGTAAGAGGGATGATAATGCCGCCCCCCCGAGGATTGTTTCCCAGGCTCTTTGAAGATATTAAGCACTAAGGGCTGGTCCACACTAGGGGCGGGATCGAACTAAGGTACTTCGACTTCAGCTACGCGAATAGCGTAGCTGCAGTCGAAGTACCTTAGTTCGAACTAACGCGACTTACCTCGCGTCCGCGCGGCGCCGCGATCGAAGTTCGCGGCTCCTACTTCGAACTCCGGTACTCCGCTCGCCCTGCAGGAGTACCGGAGTTCGAAGTAGCGCGTTCGGGGATCGATCTATCGCGTCCAGACGAGACGCGATAGATCGATCCCCGATACTTCGATGGCTACCCGCCGATCCGGGCGGGTAGTCTGGACGGGGCCTAAGTGTTACAGTGTCTCTAGCTGCCACTGGAAACTGTAAGATCATTTTCTGATTCAATAAAGATGTAAATTTGTTGTTGGGCAAGGTGTGAACTGTTCTGGAGAATTCTCTGTCTCCTTGTTGAGCTGGAGAATGTGTCTTGTCACTGCTGCCCTCTCCTGGATGGAATCAGAGCTGTTTGGCTGGGTGTCACAAGCCCTATACTGCTAACAACAAGTGGTGATCCTCTTTTCACTCAGGCAGGATGAGATGATGCATTTGGGACAGAAGGAACTGGGTTTTACACTGTCTGCCGCAGTACGCAGCGTGGCAAGGGCTGTGAAGAGTCGTGCTCCAGAGCCCAAGGTTTAGTTCTTTAAAATCAAATCTCTCTCGCCCTTCACAGTGTGAGCTGCAGCAATGGTGTGTACCTGAGTCTGCAGGCAGCCTGAACCCTACCTCTGAGAGCGGTGAACTGGCCTGTTCGTAGACTCATAGAAACGGGGGGCTGGCAGGGACCTCGAGAGGTCGCCTAGTCCAGCCCCCAGCGCTGAGGCAGGACCAAGTAAACATAGACCAGCCCCGACAGGGGTTTGTCCAACCTGTCCTTAAAAACCCACCAATGAGGGGGATTCCCCAACCTCCCTTGGCAGCCTGTTCCACAGCTTCACTCCCCTGAGCGTTAGAAGGGTTTTCCTGGCCTCTAACCTCGATTTCCGGTGCTGCAGGTTAAGCCGATTCCTGTTGCCCTCCCCTGGGGGCCCAGGGAGAACAGCTGATCCCTATTCTCCTGACACTAGCTTTGGCTACCTGGGCAGGCTAATCATCCCTATGGCTGTTGACTCTGGAGCCTAATGACCACGGTTTGATGTCTGCATCTTTGACTCTCATGCTGGTGGTGGCCTGTGCTCCCCGGTGCCAGCCCCCTGCCTGGCCCCCTCCCTTGGCCGGTGAAGCTCTGCAGCCACCACCCGTGGTGGGGGGGGTAGGGGGAGTCCTGCCCCATGTGTCCGGCCAGGATTGGCAGCCTGGTCCCTACCGCCGGTAGGGGGCGCTGTGGGCGGGGCCTGGCGGGGGGCGGGGCTCTGTGGGCGGTGCCGGTGGAGCGCAGGGGGCGGTGCCTGGCGGGGGCGGGGCTCTGTGGGCGGGACCAGCATGGGGGCGTGGCACTGTGGGCGGGGCCGGCGGGGCGGTGCCAGCATGGGGGCGGGGCACTGTGGGCGGGGCCGGCGGAGCGCGGGGGGCGGGGCCGGGCGCGGGGAGGCGGCGGCGGAGCCAAGATGGCCGCGGCGGTGTCCGTGTTCCCCGGCGTGCGGCTCCTCACCATCGGGGACGCCAACGGCGAGATCCAGCGGCACCAGGAGCAGCAGGCGCTGCGGCTCGAGGCGCGCACGGGGCCCGACAGCGCCGGCCTGGCGCTCTACAGCCGTGAGTGGGCCGGGCCCGCGGCCGGGCGGGCTGAGGGGCGCCGGGGAGAGCCCGGGCAGCGGGGTAGGAGCCTGGGGGTATGTGGGGGTGGGGCGGGGGAATGGGGGATTTGGGGTGAGAGTCTGGGGGTATGTGGGGGTAGGGTGTATGTGGGGGTGGGGCGGGGGGAGGGGGGGTTTGGGGGGCGAGTCTGGGTGTATGTGGGGGGCGGGGCAGGGGGAATGGGGGGCGCGGGGGATTTGGGGCGAGAGTCGGGGTGTGTGTGGGGGGGGGGGTGTATGTGGGGGGTGGGGCAGGGGGAATAGGGGGCGCTGGGGATTTGGGGTGAGAGTCTGGGTGTATGTGGGGGGTGGGGTGTATGTGGGGGGTGGGGCAGGGGGAATAGGGGGCTGGGGATTTGGGGTGAGAGTCTGGGTGTATGTTGGGGCAGGGGTAATGGGGCTGGCCAGGGCTCGGGGGAGGCTGGGAGCGGGACACACCTTGGGGTCAGGAGGCACACGGAAGAGGCCTGGCTCGTGTTAAGGGGCTTGCGGCCCCACGTAGCCCTTTGGCTCCTGAGCTGCCTGCGTCTCCCCCTCCAGCAGTGGGGCCGCAGCAGCGCCCTGGTACTCAGGGGCCTGCAGGGGCCACGAGTCTCTTCTTGTAGCCGTGCTCGTGGTAAAGGTTGCCATGTGTTAGCCTCGGGTAGTGCCAGTGCGTTCTGTCACCTGGGTCTTTGCTCTTCCTCGGGCGGGCGGGTGCCCTCCCTGGGGTTCACGGGGGCTCTTTATTGGTGTGCCAAGCTTGATAATCGTCTCCAAAGTGCGGGCGAGGTCAGATTCCCTGGCAGGCGGCAGCTCAAAGTCACTGAGTGTTTGCCCAGGGGGGGCCTTACCCTGTGGCTGGGCTTTAATCCCATGTTTCAGTTCGGATCTTGCAATGTTTAGTCTCGCCTTCCTTGTTTTTGTTTGGGGAGGGGAGGAATTGGAGGCGGCGGGTGCAGGGTGCAAAGTCTGTGGGACAGGGCTGTGTAGGGGCATGTGTCTAGAAGCTGGGCAGGAGCTGGGTGGCGCTCTGTCTCGGGCGAGGCTCTGTTCCCTTTTTATGGGCACCCAACTCCAGGTTGTTTCCACTGGGCAGGAAAAGCCTCTGCCAGACCTTGGGCTGGACGCTCCAGGCAACATCCCTGTGCTATGCTGCATTTCCTAGAGAAGTCACCCCTATGGCTAGCATGGCATTCCTGAGGGGTGGCTCGCAGACCCTTCCCCTTCGGTGGAGTGGCCATCAAGGACACTCTTTCTTGCTGTTCGATGCGGGTAGTTTGGTTTTGTGGAAGGCCGTTAGTCTCCGCTCTCCCTCCTGGAGCTGCTGTACCCAGGGAGGGGGCACTGACTGCGCTGTTACCACCATGTGGCCTGACATCTTGAATCGCTGTCATGGTTGGCGCCGCAGTTGAATTTCCTTCACCCCCCAAAGCAGCGTTGCTGGGGTTAAAAGCAGGTGCTCCAGGGCTGTTCCTGGATGAAGTTAGCTGCCCACCTTGAGGCATTGGCTGCAGAGTTGGGGAAGCAGTGCATGTCCCTCCCCAGTCCCACCTTCTCTCATCATCTCCGCTGAGAGCTTTGGAGACCACCAGGGCCAGGCTGCCTCTGGAAGAGGAGCTGTCGGGAGGCTGGGGGAACGCTGGCTGGGGGCCAGCTCTTCCTTCTGGGGTCTCTCTCGCTTTCCTCCCCCCAGCAATCTTCCGAGCGCTGTGATCGGTTACCGCTGGTCGTGGGTAGGAGTGCACAGACTGGTTGTAGCTGGGCGTACTCAGGGCCCAGCACCGCTTTGTTTCCCACCCTCTGCATCCCTCACCTGGGCATTCCCACCCCCCGAATTAGGGGTTGGTTTACGTGGCACAAAGCAGATCCAACACCCGTAGTATAAGAACCTTCTTTCCTGAGCTCTGGGGCCGGAGTGAGGTCCCACGCGCTTTAATCTTTATAGCAGGGTTAGTTTATACAGCGAGACCAGATTTATCAGCCGTGCAGATTACATTAATTAAATACTAATGTAAACTTTCAGTGAAAACCTTCCCTGTGCACTGCTTGCTGCCCCAGCCCTGGGAGGACTGGATAGTGACAGAAGTAATGGGGTCTAATGACTAGGCCAGTGGCATGGGGTTCAGACATTGGTTCTGTTCATGACTCTGATCTTGGGCAAATCACTTCACCTTTCAGTGTCTTTTTTGCCTGCTTCCCCCTCAGTCCCTGTCCTGAAGAGCTTAGAAACAGCCACTCTCTTGTGACTGGCACGCTGGGGCCTAGATCTCAGTTGAAGCCTCAACATGCGACTGTAATATAAATAAGTGAAACAGACGAGGTTATTTTCATTGTGTGCCTGAGACCCATGTAACATACTCTAAGTGTTCTCTGTTTTGACATTTGCGTGGGGCTAGAAGGAAATTTGCTTTTGAATGTATTTTTTTTAAAATCTGATGTTATCCCTTTGTCAATACAGTTCTGAAACAGCTTCTTAGTCAGTAATACTGAGATCTGATTTTTCATCAGATTTCAAGATGTTCTATTGACTTTCCGCATTTGATCCCCTTTGACCAGTGGAACGTTTTTATGGAGTAAATCTGCCACAGTTCAATTGATTTCCCCATTATTGACTTCCACTTGCACCAGCTGTCCAGCTCTCCAAGTTTTGAGACAAAGCATAGGTGAGCTGACCAACATGCTCTCCTTAGTCCACGGGGTAGCCGTGCACAAAGAATGTCTCCTTGTGAGTTGGTTCTTGGGGGATGCTGCGAATGCCTGTGTCTGAAGCACCGTCCCGTATAAAGGTCCGTACTGGGGAGAGGCTTTTTACATTTTTAGAAATGTGGCGTTCTTTAGCCCGACATCTGGGATGTATCCAGTGCAGCCGTTTGGCCTGGGAGGGTAGCGAGTATGGGGAAAGCAGGTGGCGGTGGAAAGAGCCGAGGTAATGGAAAATGCGCATTTGTCCTAATGCTTCATTTCAGTGCAAGGGGGGGGCGGGGAGGTGGCCAAGTCCTCCTGTGTGGGGCTTCTTGCTTATTTATTAGCAGTCTAACGTCCTGCCCCACAGATCGGTGCCAGCTGATCTTTAAGCATTCACCAGTGCATGTGTCTGTGCGATTGTCGACCTCATACTGAGCCTTTGTTTTACACTTTCTTAAACCAGCAACATTCCTGCCTCAGATTACTGGGGGGGCTTCCTTTCTCTCTGTGACTTGCTAATGCAGCCGCTGCTCTGAGCAGTTGGAAACCTCTCCCAATGCTTTGGAACAAGAGTGACCTGGCCTTAGCATCCCCCCGTGCGCCACAAGGAATGTTGCAGTGTTACACCCCAGAAAAGATCGAGGTGGAACTTGATCCCCTTCCTTTGGTCTGAAATGGCATGAATTTGGTGCCTGTCCAGGCACCCTACAAAAACCCTCTCAGCAAGATGGCTCTGTCCTATAACGATGGAGGGGTGGCAAGGGGTTTCTGTAGGTGTCTATCTGGCTGCGTGCCTGTTGAAATGATTTATACAAAGTTGCTGGGATTTTCTTGTGCTGATGATGTATGTGTTTAGGGCACGTGGGGCCTCGGAGAAGCATCTTTTTAATATGATTGAAATAAAAATAAATAGCTTGGTGTTTGTCAGGGCACATGGAAATTCCTGTGGGTTAGTTTTTCAAAGCAGAGCTTTTTCTTTTTCCTTAGGGTTCATGCAACAATCTTTCCTTTCCCAAAGACACGCTTTTTATGCTCTGCATTCGGTGCGATAGCAAACAGCTGTCGGACAGCAAAGGCACACTGCCTTCACCTCTATTTTAAAACAAGGATTCCCAAGCGCGCACAGATCTCCAGATATCACTAGACTTAATTTCTCTTTCCCTTTGTTACTTTAAAGGGACAGCGTCAGGTTAAAATTAATCTGTTCAATAAACAAATTTCCTTTTCTATTACTAACATCTGAAAATGATTAAAACCAATAGAATCTTAAAAAACTCTCAAAACTAATGTAAATGTCTCCATTCAAGCTGTTTGCTTTGTTTCACTCAGGTTGGACAATGAAATGTTAGTCAATTTCAGCTCTTGTTTGTAATCAGTTTCATGTGCAGGTTATGGGGTTGCAAATGGAGATGCTTTAATTCAAACAATCTCCTTTTTAAAATCCTAAAAATATTCTTAAAATAGCCCTCTAAACATTTGGCCTGACCTATCCCATTGTTCCCCTTTACACTGACACATGGACGGTTGATTTTGCTATCGTATTAGGAACACAAGAACCTCCAGTCTGGATCAGACCTGAGGTCAATCTAGCCCAGTATTCTGTCTCTGACAGTGACCAAGGACAGTGCAAAAAACCCTACAGACAGATATAGGATGATCTGCTTCTCTAAAGGTCTCATCTGAATCCATAGTAGTCAGAGATTTAAGACCTGATGCGTGAGGTTTTATATCTCTTCAAAAACTTTTTGTAATTATTGTATTCATGTTTATTGCAGTCGTGCCCAGGGACAGCCAAGAACAAGGCCCCATTATTTCAGGCGCTGTACAAACACGATAGTAAACGGTGTTTGCTATTTTAACTCTGGCTATTCTTGTTATCCAGATAAACATCCAGTTTCAATCTTGCTCAGTTCTGGCCTCCGCAGCATCATGTGGCAGTGAGTTCCACAGGCTACAAAGTATTTCCTTTCATTTGCTTCCTTTTAATTTTATTGACATGGCCCCTTGCTCTTTTGTGATGAGATTGGGAAGGTCTGTTCTCTCTATGTCAGTACCATGGATTATTCTGTACACTTTTATCGTGTCCCCTTTTTTAAAGTAAACTATCCCTGGCTCTTCAGTCTCTTCATATCACATGCTGACGCTCTCCTGCTACGTATTGACTGTTTGAAGACCTGGCAGTCCAAGCCAGGTGAAAGATTCTCTGTGCCAGTTTTCTCCTAGTAGCATGAGTGTCTCAAACATACTGTGTGTGTGTGTGTGTAAGTGTAAGCTGGCTCGTGTCGGTTTGAAAAGCTAGCGAATGCAAAGCAGATGCCCAGGGCACCTGTTTGGCATCTGTAATCAGAAAACTAAATACAGGGGGGAAACTCCCTTTAAACCTTTGAATATTTGTGCCCTTTTCTAGCATGCTGTAGGTGGCTACCTAAATGGGAAGACGTGGAAAGCAGGCCTGAGCGCACGGAGTGATCTGTGTGCTTTAGGATGTCGCTCATTTTTGCTGACTACCAACCAGGTGTCGCATGGCCTGTGACATCACAGCTGGCTGCGTGGTCCGGGCCTGTCGTTCAACACGGAGAGTCCTTGCCGAGTGAGGGTTGCCGGATCAGGCCTGTAATCGGCCACCAACGTATTTTCGTGCCAACAGCGTGCCTGGTGAGGCATAGAAGGGGGCGTGGGCCCAGCCCCAAGGAGTGTGACTACCTAGTTGAGGTGCTTATGCGGTCCTTGTCACTGGAGTCTGGCCTAGTGGGTAGAGAACTGGACTGGGTTTGGGGAGACCTTGCTCTACCACTGGCCTTTTGGGGGACCTTGGGCAAGTCCAGGCCTCGCTCTGTGCCTCAATGTCCCTGTCTGTAAAATGGGGGTGGTGATCCTGGCCTCCTTGGTAAAGCGCTTTATGATCCATGGCTGACAAGTGCCACATGGGAGCTTCCCTCACAACCCTCTTGTGAGGCAGGGCGGTGCCCAGAGAGACAGGGACTTGCCCAAGGTCGCTCAGGGCGTTTGTGTCAGGGCAGAGAATTGAACCTGGGTCTCCAGAGTCCCAGGCTGCTGTCCTGAGCCCTGCCCCATCTTTCCTTTCCCTCTCGCAGCGCGAGCTGCGGTCGCCATAGGAAAGCTCTGTTCAGAGGGGAACTGCAGGCAGCGCCTGCTCCCACTGAAGGTGCTCCCTGCGGGCATGAAGGAGAGTGGCGGGAACCCTTCATCAGTGGCATGGTTCATTCTGAGGCCCTGGCCCCGGGAACGCTAGGCCGGGGCTGGGCTGAGTGACAATGGCATGGTTCTAGCTGCAGCGTGCGTGGGGCCAGGCATGACGTGTTTCCAGGCTGGCTTAGGTGCACCCTGGCTGCTGCTTTCGACAGCTCCCTTATGGGAAATGTTTCCCACTTGGGCCCTTCCCTTGGTTAGTTTGCGCACTCCAGCGTGTGCGGGGAACGCCCTCCTCTTGTGTAAAGGAAGATCCCAGAGAAGGGGATTTTCTCCACGCTCGGTGCATGGATCTAACCTATCAGTGGCGTCTCTCAGGGTCTGTAATGTGCCAGCTTTGTTTGTGGTCCGAAGAACCTCAAGACACTCGGACTAGGAACCTTGGTTCTTTCCTCTTTGCTGTTGCCTGGGGGATGCGCTGTAGTAATGGACACTTCCTGAAATCCAAAGAGAAAGGGGGGCCAGTGGTTGAGGCCCAGGAGTTTAGGACTAGGAAATGCTGCTCTCTGATTCTCTTTCTAGCCTGGGGCATGTCTGTCGCCTTCTCTGCCTCAGTTTCCTCATCGTACCTTACAGTGAGACTCAGAGCTCAATTGATTTAGCTTAACAAAGAGAAGGTGGAGGGGTGACTTGATCTCAGTCTGTAAGTGCCTACATGGGAACAAAGATTTGACAATGGGCTCTTCAGTCTAGCAGAGGGAGGTCTAACGGGATCCATTGCCTGGAAGTTGAAGCTAGTCAAATTCAGACAGGAAATAAGGTCTCAGTTTTTACTGAGAGGGTAATTAACCACTGGAGCAATTTCCCAAGGAGCGGGGGGGATTCTCCATCACTGGCAATCTTTAAATCCCGATTGGCGGGTTTTCGGAAAGCTCTGCTCTAGGCAGTCGTTTGGGGCAGTTCTCTGGCCTGGGTTACGCATCACTAGATGATCCCTTCTGGACTGGGGATCTCGGAATCCAGTTTGTCCAAGAGACGGTCGAGTCACTCGACAGACGTGTAGCACGGTCCTTGCCCAGGCCGGTCTGACTCCAAAGGCGGAGAGAGGGGAAGTGTCGTGGTCCCTGTTCTTGCAGATGGGGAGCGGGACCCGGCTACATTCACTTACCGGTTCTCCCCCTTCTTTTCAGACGAGTCTCCAGGGATTTGATCCTTTAAAGGGACGGAGGCAGTGCATGGAGGCACCAGTGTTAGGCTGCTTTAAAACTGAAATGGTTGATCTGGTCTGACCCTTTAACGTAACCCTCCGCCTGTGGTGAGCGGGTCGGTGGTGATCCTAGTGCACAGGAGTTTCCGTCTCTCTCATGCTCCTTTCCAGGGTATTTGAGCTCTCTCAATTATTGTCCCCGCTGAGCAGTTTGAATGGGCGAAGTTAGATCTTACGAAGCATCTCGGGTGTTAACAGAGATCAGGATCTTTTAAAAAATACCTTTTCTTTAAGCTGACAGCGCCCGTTCAAATCAGACAGCGCCGTGGAGAAAACCCAGGCGGGAACAGCCCTGGGTTGGTTGGAGGCTGGATCAGGTACAGCAGCTCTTCTTCCGGCTCAGACCTGCGTGGCTCAGTGATGGGGGCAGGCTCTGTCGGTGTCGTGCTTTCAGCTCCACCCCAGGCGAAGGGCCGTTCAGAGGCCAGCTAAGCCATGGGCTGGGCTGGACGCGGCCTCAAGGATTCTGTCCACAATGCTGTTCAGAGAAGTCCTTTCTCCGGTGAGCGTTCTGCAGGAGTTGGGGTGTTCCTGGCCTCCTGCTGGCCTGCGTTACTGGCCTGTTATGTATCTGTCTCAGCCACACAGTTGTCTTCTAGATTTGTCCTGTAAAGCACTGGGAGTTGGATGGAAAAGCAACAGCCTGGGGAAGGTTTACATTGATGATTTCCTCCCATAGACGTGCGTCGTTACCCAAGGTCACTCGGAGAGTTACGTCTACTCCGCTTTGAAACTTTGCATCAGCAAGAGAACGCTGCGTGAGTGTAAAACGCTCCAGGTATGGGGCAAGCGGCTCCTAGCCAGAGTGCCCTCGGTGCGCTGACGCGATGCTCGCTCTGCCTTGATGCTTCATCCAGTGGCTCTGGGCTTCCCCCGGGGTTTGCCGGCCCCCCGTGGCTAGCACTGCTGGGATGCAGTCGGGGACCTGAACGGGTGCAGACCTGGCGTACGGGTGCTTCTCTGTTGCCTGGGGTGGCTCGGGCGACGCTAACCTCTCTGACATGGGAGCTCTTAGTCTTCCTTGGGCCGAGGGGCTCTCTTTGAGCAGGTTTCAGCGCCTCTGTTGGGAGGCCCGAAGAGACTTGGCAAAGCGCTTTCTGCCCGGGTTGGTTCTTGCTCTGCTGATGGTGTCGGATGTTGGAACAGGGCAGAGTAGGGGAGTTGTTGCTCTGTCACCGTCCACCCCACCCAGCGCCACGTCTGTAACAGACGAGTCCCCTTTGGCCGCTAGAAATGGCGTTTCTCCGGCCAGCCGGGGGGGGCTGTGCAGCCGCTCCAGGGATGAGTTCGCTGGGCCGGCGTGTGTTAACGAACTCCTACTTGGAGCCATGTGGGAGCTCTGCTGAGGGAGGTGCCGGGAGAGCCCACTGTGCACGTGGTGGCGGGGTAAAATCGTGGTGCTCCCTCCGCCTCTTGGCGAACACCCCAGCGGCATGCGTTCAAACAAACAATTCCTTTGGGCCTGAAAATTCTGTCTCGGGCCAAACCGTCCTGCAGCTGGTTTTTGCTCCGTTTTCTGAGGGAGCCTTGTCTAGTGGGTAAAGCACCGGCGCCTCGAAATCCAGGTGCTGTTCCATTGCTGTCTCGCTTTGTGCCTCAGTTTCCCCATCTGCAAAACTTCCCCTTTAAACAGGGTTGGAAGGCTTGGTTACTTGCTGTTTGTAAAGTGCTTTGAGATCTACACAGATTTGATGCGGGGGGGCTGGTGGGGGCGGAGGAGCATGGGTGTTGGGCCAGCTGATGGTGTAAACCCAGACACTGGTTCTGGTGACAGTCTTGCTGTCAGTATCCACTAGCTCCCCCCAGGTGGGTCGAGGAGAGTCCTCCGCTGTCGGGCACTTAGGAAGGCAAAGACCATGCAGCCTGTGGCCGTCCTTGGCGAACTCCTCCCTCCCATCAGCAGAGGAGTTCCTGTGATGTAGCCAACTTCCTCTTGGTCTCCTGCCACCCCGAGAGCACAAGGTCTCGCCCGCCTAGCTAACGCCACGCAGCTGGAGCTGCAGGAGATCGGCTCAGCTCCTCGGCAGTCCGGAGCTGTTAGGACAGGGGTTCTCAAACTGGGGGTCGGGACCCCTCGGGGTCGCGAGGTGTCAGCCTCCACCCCAAACTCTGCTTTTCCTCCAGCATTTATAATGGTGTTAAATATATACAAGTGTTTTTAATGTGTAAGGGGGGTCGCACTCAGGGGCTTGCTGTGTGAAAGGGGTCACCAGTACAAACGTGAGAACCTCTGTGTTAGGAGAAGGGATCTGCCCTTCCGCACCCTTGCTCTTAGTCCCAGTTTGCTGTCTGAGTCCGCATCAGGCCGGGAGACCCTCGCTGCCTGGTTTAATTACAGCCTGAGTGTAAATGGCCTCCTGCTTCGTGGGGTTTCTGGCAATGCTGCTGTCCTGCTACGTTACTCCAGGAAAGGGGGATTTAGCGTTTGCACGGCGCTTTTTCTCTTCAAACTGCTCTGCAGATGCTGCCTGCTTCATCCCCTGAGTGAGGAGGATCCGGATCATTATCCTCTTCAGACAGCGGGGAAACTGAGGCACAGGTGCAGTCACTTACCCACAGTCAGTGGCCGATCCGGGACAACGTAGCTCCCGGGGCTGTGACCGGCGGCTAGGCCACGTATCTTCCTTCCATCCTTGGTCTAAAGGCCCTTCCTAATTTGGCCCTTCCCTCCTCATCTGCTCAGCCAGCTTCTCCACCCCCCTTGCTCCCCAAGTGGTGATAACCTCAGTGAGCTGAGCCCAGCTTTGAATCCCTCTTTGCGTGTGTGGCTGTTGTGATTTCAGATCATTTCTCCTTCCTCGCATTAGTGAAAGCGCAAAGTGGTTCTGAAAAGTGACTTCCAGGCCCAGCCCCTGTGGAGGAAAATGTCTCAAGGTCCAGTACGTTCCGGGCCCGCTGTTCTGACCCAGCCTGTCCAGGCTTCGAGGCCCGGCTCCCGATTCTGTACTGCCTTCCCAGCCCTGGTTAGGGGAGCTCCCTTCAGAGGGTTGCCCGCAGTGCTGCTGGTGCTGTTTCTTAAACAATCAAAGGAGGAATAAACTCCCCTGACCAGGGGCTGGCAGCGAAGCCTTTGTGTAAAGGCAGGGAGGAGGGACGGGCCCCCCAGCACATAAATAGGGACCCTCGCTAGGGTAGCCTCTCTGTAAATTATTCGCCAGCCTTTCTGTTCTTTCAGCCTGCCTGGAAGCCCAGGGCACATCTGCCGTCCCTTTGATTGCTCACAAAGAAGCCAGGGGCCCCGCTTCACAGGCTGATTAACATGGATGCGAGAAATTTGCATTTAATAGCTTTCAAAAGCGGCACCTTGAGCGGCAGAGCGCTTCTCTTTGGCTGGGATTGCTGCTTTCAGGAAACCCGCATGCTTTGGGGTCCTTCCCCTCACGTTCCCAGCACAAGTCAGTCTCCCAGATGATGTCCTGGGTGGCTTCTCCTGCCTTCAGGAGGCAAATCTGTTCGGATGCCATTGTTCTAATTCTCTGTAAGTGAGGATGTGTTCGCCTTCTGAGCCCGTGGCCTGGTCTCTGACCTCACGTAGCCCTTGCCTGAATTAGCAGCTGCTGATTTCTGCAGCACAGGTTCTTTGCTCCTTCCTCATCTCATGGCTGAGATCCCTTCCTAGCAAGCAGGAGATCTCTGCCACTGGGAACATAAGAAAAGCCGTACCGGGTCAGACCAAAGGTCCATCTAGCCCAGTATCTGTCTACCGACAGTGGCCAATACCAGGTGCCCCAGAGGGAGTGAACCTAACAGGCAATGATCAAGTGATCTCTCTCCTGCCATCCATCTCCATCCTCTGACGAACAGAGGCTAGGGACACCATTCTTACCCATCCTGGCTAATAGCCATTTATGGACTTAGCCACCATGAATTTATCCAGTCCCCTTTTAAACATTGTTATAGTCCTAGCCTTCACAACCTCCTCAGGTAAGGAGTTCCACAAGTTGACTGTGCGCTGCGTGAAGAAGAACTTCCTTTTATTTGTTTTAAACCTGCTGCCTATTAATTTCATTTGGTGACCCCTAGTTCTTGTATTATGGGAATAAGTAAATAACTTTTCCTTATCCACTTTCTCAACATCACTCATGATTTTATATACCTCTATCATGTCCCCCCTTAGTCTTCTCTTTTCCAAGCCGAAGAGTCCCAGCCTCTCTAATCTCTCCTCGTATGGGACCCTCTCTAAACCCCTAATCATTTTAGTTGCCCTTTTCTGAACCTTTTCTAGTGCTAGAATATCCTTTTTGAGGTGAGGAGACCACATCTGTACACAGTATTCGAGATGTGGGCGTACCATGGATTTATATAAGGGCAATAATATATTCTCAGTCTTATTCTCTATCCCCTTTTTAATGATGACACCCAGATTGTCGGCACAACTTCCCCCTTCTCTGCCTGCTGCGTCTCTGCTGCCTTTGACACACACAGCGAGGTGCTGGAGACGCAGGATACAACTGGAGCATTCCAGGAGCATCAGTTGTGTTGCCACTTCGACAGTTTGCAACATCCCGAGTTTCAAACGAGAAGCTGGGTCTAAACACCAGAAACACGATTTAATCTCTGCTACGTAAAGCTCCACTCCTCTGAGCCCCCTGCTAGTTCCTCTGCCTGCTCTGCAGTAAAGGCATGGGGCGACTCCTGGTTCATTTCCAGCAGGAACTTTCTTCCTGGGTTTTTTCGCTTAACTTGCAGCGCTTCCCTGCTCCCAAAATTAAAGTAACTCCGTGAAAAGTGGGAGGAGCTTGTAGGAAGCCCTGGGGATACAGCGTGGGGCCCCTCAGCGCGTCTCTGGCCTGCCCTAGGTGGACAGATGAGGGGAGTTGGTTCTCCCAGGCTGGTTCGACCAGTAACTCCTCTATTGCGATGGCTAGTCGCTAGCCAACTTGTGCCCTCTCCCTGCCGAAATCAGAGCAATAGCGTACCCTTAGGAGAACAGAACTGAGCGGGATCAGATGGGGGGGGGGGCTTCAGGCAGCAAAGGGGGAGCCCCCCACACAGCCAGGGAGAAGAAATCCACAGCCCAGATTCCTAATGAACCTTCCCCTTCTCCCTGCCTTTGTGGCACTGCCCAGGGTTGGAGACAGGAGAGGATGGCTGGCTGCCGCTTTGCTCTCCGTCACTGGCCTGCTCACCCCCTCTGCTGGGTTTGCTTTCAGGGTAAGATCTAAGCAGCTGCTCTCACCTTCCTGATCTGACACCCTCCCGCTGATGTTGCCAGTGCTGGGGAATGGCTGTTTGCACAGAACTGGCCCTGTTTCTCCCCCCCCCCCATTCTCTTCCCTCCCAACCCCCACCCCCAGCACCCCCAGGCAAATCTCAGGCTGCAAACTTGGGGTGGAAAAGGTTTATTTTGGCTGGGAGTCATGGGCCCATGAATGAGCGGCTCAGAGCCCAGCTGCTGGGCAAACCCATGGCTAGGAATCCACATTTGCGAGGGTCTCGAAGGCAGCGGGTCTGAGATTAAATGAGGCTGAAGATGCTTCCGCTGCTGTCGCCCCCTCTGAGCGGTAGGGAAGGGGGGGGGGGTCGCGTAAGCAAAGAGCAGAGTCGAGGTTGGGGGAGGGGTGGGTTGGTGTTGGAGAGAGACCCTGCATCTGGGTAGCTGGCTCTGGGGATCGGAAATCTCCTCTTGGCTCATCCCTAGTGTGGGTCTCTGGGCCCATGGCTCATTGCTTTCCTTCCCAGCTCTCTGGAGAGCCCCCCCTCCAAGCTGAGGAGACTGGGTGGCAAGCTCTCGGCTCTCGGTTTCCCTGTTCTGCCGGGCACACTTACAGCGGAGTGTCCTGCAGATGCAGGGTTCTGCGGACGTTTCCCGGACGGTCTGATGCAGCGACGCTCTTGGGGAGCGGGTGGGGGTTGAAGAGATGAAGCCACGTCACGTCCTGCCATCCCCTTGGCGGGACACATTTGTCTCCTGGTTTTCTATTACTGCCCATCACCGGCATGTCTGGGCACCATCCCTGTAAATCACACCTCGGGGGAGACGTATGAGATGATGGGTTTTCTGGTGTGTTCATATTTCAAGCCGAACAAAAGCTGCATTTTCTTGCCTTCAAAGTAAAATGAGTTTGTGAAAGGCACAAAGACGTTTCCAATAAAATGAAGCAGCAGCGACTTTATTTTCCATTAGCCCTTAGAGGCCCCACCCGAGATCGGGGCTGTACGTACAAATAGTGACCAACGGTCCTGCCCCAAAGCGCTCACGGGCTAAATAGGGAAATGGTGGGAGGGGAAACTGAGGCACAGAGCGACCAGGACTTGCCCACAGTCACCCAGCAGGTCAGTTCCAGAGCTGGGAATAGAACCCAGGGAGTCCCAGACTAGTGCTCTATCCACTAGGCCATGCTGCCTCTCCATTTGGCAAGTAAGTGGCTTCAAATGGACAACTTCTCTAACGTGTGCTGGGCGAGTGACTGGTGTTTCTGGGAAGTGTGGGGAGGGACTGAGAAGCCGTGAGGTCAGTGGCGAGCTCCAGGAGAGACAGCCTCTTTGTTCTTTTTGCACAGCGCCTTGCCCGGTTGGCTCCTGGTCCGTGCCTGCAACAGAAATCGGAAAGGGGCCTGTGGAGACCCAGTCCAGGAATCGTGATTTCTCCCAGTACAGACTCCGATTGCCCCTCCTAGGGGAATGCAGGTCTGGAGCCCCTGACCCAGTCTGCCGAGCGTGCTGCTAGCACAGAGCAGGCAGGATCTGCCTCCGAACGTGGTCTGAGGAGAACACTTCCTGACCTGCGGCTTCACGTTCACTTGCAGGGAAAACCCCCTTTGAGTAATGCCCGGGCTGGAGCTGAGGAGTTGGGGTTTTTGGCTTGGCGGCGATAGGAGTGGGAAGAACAGGTTTAATTACAGCATCGGCGTGAGAGCCTCTGATTCTGGGAGTAAGATGTGTGAGAAAACGCAGCATGTTTAGGGAATAATTATACACTCAGCCCTTTCTAGCTTCAAAGCTGCTGGCCCCCAGTCCTCTCCTGGCAGCAAGGTCAGCATTAGCCCCGTTCCATCGACCGGGAAACAGGCGCGGTGGAGAGGAAGGGTGGTGCAGTGGTTAGAGCACAGCTTGTGAATTGAGGGACCTGGATTCAAGTCATTGTCTTCTGACCTTGGCAAGTCATGTTAGCTTCTCTGTGCCACGGGACCCATCTGTACGGGGATGGGTGGGATCTCAGCTCTCTGAGGGATGTGGGGAGGATAAAGTCAGTGGAGACTGAGGCTCAGATACTCTGATAACGAGGGCCAGGTACGGGACTTGCCCGAGACTACCCACCGAACCAGCAGCCGAGCTGGGAGCTTGAACCCGTCTCTACGGAGGAGCTGAGAGGCGGGGTGGAAATGAAGCATTACATTTTCCACGTGACTAAAGGCGGGTGGAACTCGACAGGTGAGGTCGTCTTAATGCCTCTTGATGGATTTCTGGCGGCAGCTAAAGGCTCGCATCAGTCCGGCTCTGCCCACTAGACGACGCTCCCTCCCCGTGGCATGTGGACGGAGCTGAGTGAATGAGCAGAAACGTCTCCTCATGGAAGCTAGCAGGGGCGTCCTAGCCAAGATCTGACCTCATGGTCCAGTGGCTGTGGAACTAGGAGAGAGCCCTGAGTTCGAATCCCTGATGTGCCAGACTTCCTGTGTGACCCTGGGCAAGTCCCTTAGCCTCTGTGAGCCAGTTTTCATCTGCACCACAGGGAAAATAGCCGCGGCCTGCCTCCCAGAGGGGCTCTGAGAGTGAATACACTGGAGATTGTGAGGCGCTCGGGCTCCGGTGATGGGGCCAGGTGAGTACCAGAGAGAGACACCCTTGGCAGGCCGGAGATGGGACCGTCAGTGGCAAGCTGTCAAGGCCCCCAGAGGAGATTCACTGATTTTTGGGGTCAGCCACAATTGAGCTAGGACATGCGCCAGAGGGGGCCCATGAGGCAGCAGCTGCAGCTCTGAGGCCCCAGGGAAAACTGGCGCTCTGGTTTTATTAGTGACTTTGGCTTTTTAATGATTTTCCCTCATTGTCATCTTTGTCTTCCCGGGCTGTAGAATCTTTTTCCCCTTTAATGGCGACAGCTTGAGTCTCTATTTCCAGGGGGAGGGAAGTGTCATAAAACCCTTTGCATTTGGCTGAGCGCGTGTGTTTTTTCTTTGCTCCCCCCTGTAAGTCTGCCGAGGTAAATGGCTCTAATTATATTTTTTTATACAGATTCTGTAGCATGAAGCCAGCTAGTGAGGGGTGGGGGCTCAGAGCTTTGCCCTGGTCTCCTGCACCTGGCAGACAGAATTCTGGATTAAACAGAAAATCCAGGAAGTGGGGGTCCAGGCTGGTAGGTTTCACTGTGGGTCCTTCACACCCTTTGGCTCCAGGGAGCAGAATTGTGCTTTTTTTTTTTTTTTGCGTTGTGGTGTGTTGTCCAGTGGTTAGAGTGGTGGTCAGGACTCCTGGGTTCTTTTCTCTGCGCTGAGGGGAAAGTGGCCTAGGAACTGGGTCCATCTAGTCCAGTGTATTGTCTCTAATGGCGGCCAGTACCAGCTTCTCTGGGCAGAGCGGTGAGTGCCCTGCAGTGGGTGGATTTGAGATAACCAAGAGAAGTCTGCTCCTGGTCTCTCGTAGCCAGAGATTGGCTTGAAGCTCAAGGCTCCTGGTAGAGCAGTGGTCTGGCAGACAGTACGCCTGGGTTCCATTCAGGAAGTGGGGTCTAGTGGTTAGAGGAGAAGTCTGGGAGTCCAGATTTGTGGCATGTTACCAATTCGGCCACCAAGTGAGCTCTTGGGCAAGTCACTAAATATCTGCCCCTGGGGGCTCGTGAGGAACGTGAGGTTTAATTCATTGTCTGCGTAGTGTTTTGAGGTCATGTGACGATAGGCGCAGTGCAGTGCATTGTCTTCTCAGGGAGGGAACCCAGCGATCTGGTCTGTGATCCACGCTGGCTTCCCAAGAGCGGCTAGCGACTTCTGGATGCTCGGCCTGAGGCTCCTCGGGGAGGGCTTGACTCTCCAGAAAGCTCTGAGCACCCCCTTCTGAAAACCAGGCCCCTGCTAGGTCCCCCCAAACGCACTAGCTCTTGGGCCGGGGCTCGTCAGATGCATTTGGTTTGTGGTTTAATGTGCATCCTGCATTGCTCCTGAGTGCGTCCAGGTCCCAGTCCGTGTTGTCGTGATGAGCTGCTGTCCACGCTAGGCCTGTCCGTGAGATGGCAGTGCCTGATGCCAGGCAGCCCAACGGGGGCTCATGTTCAGCATGTGCCATCAGAAGCCCCTGACCTCTAGCTGACCTGGGATCGAACCCGGGCCAATAAGGACTGGAAGATGCTCAGTCCGATGGCCGGTTGATAACCTGTCTGAGATGAGTTGCCGGATCCAGATCCCCAAACCTAGCGGCGTAGTTGTCTCCCTTGCTGGCAGGCAGCCCAGGGTTGAGTGGGCCGTGGAGTTAAGGTGGCTGGGGCAGGTGGGGCGTGTGCGTTGGGATCCTGAGGTGCTGAAGTCAGTCCCTGCTGCCAGTGACGTGTTCACGCGTCCGTGTCCGGCGCCGTCCCTTGGACCAATGCCAGTCACTTACAGGCAAACGAAGCAGGAGGATAAACTCCTTCTCTAGAGAGGCTGCAGCCTTTGCACATTCTGCCTCAGGCAAGGACGATCCCCACCGGAGGGAAAGCCCGGCCCCTGCATTTATCTGTCTTGGGTCCTTATCTGGCCCCTGTCACCGCAGGGTCTGCCCACCTCCCAGGGAGGGGTAGGGGAGTGCAGCTGTCCCCATCGGGCACGTGGGGCCTTGAACCCAGAGACCCAGACTAGTTCTCCAACCGCTGCCCCGTCCTTCCTCTTCCTGCTCCTCCCCAGCACAGTCTGCAGCGTGACCCCTGCTTGGCTCGGGGTGCTGCAAATCCCCGTCCTTTGTCCGTCGTCCCTCGCGGCGTGACAGACCTTTGAGAGCCGGCCTGGCCAAAGGAAGGCGCTTTGGGGAAGGAAGTCTGTTGAAGACGGCATTGGAGTCTCCGTGCCCAGCAGCAGAAAGCGTCCGCCTTTTGCAGTGTAGCAATCTCTGGGGCCAGAGCCACCACGTGCCACAACAGGGGGAGGTGGGGGGGTTGCTTGCCTGATTTCCACAAAGGAGGCGTTTCTCCAGCTCCTCTGCTTTTGCTGCCCCAGATCTCGCTCCGCTGGTAACGGGACAGCTCGGAGGATGGGGAATACGGGACGATGGAGCTTTTAATAGACTCCAAGGCCAGAAGGAACCCTTGTGATCTAGCCTGACCTCCTGTGTAACAGGCCAGAGACCTCCCCACAATGATTCCCAGAGCAGAGCTGTTAGAAACACATCCTACCTTGATTTAAAAATTGTCAGGGATGGAGAATCCACCAGGACCCCAGGGAAATTGTCCCAACGGTTAATTACTCCACCCATTAGACACTGACAGTCTGAATTTTGTCTAGCTTCAACTTCCAGCCATGGGAGCGTGCTCCACCTTTCTCTGTTCCCCATGTGATCCAGTCCCCCCTTAACCTTCTCTTTGTTCAGCAAAGTAGATCGAGCTCCTGGGGGGGTCTCACTCTCCGGGCGATTTTCAATCCTTTCATTATTCTTGTGGCTCTCTGACCCCTCTCCGCTTTATTGGCCTCCTTCTTGAACTGCGGGCCCTAGAACTGGGCACAGGGTTCCAGCAGCGATTTGCCCCAGTGCCAAATACAGGGGTAAAATAACCTCTCTGCTCCTACTCGAGATTCCCCCGTCTGTGCACCCCAGGCTGGCATTAGCCCTTTCAGGCACAGCGTTGCGTTCGGCAGTCCTGTTCAGCTGAGTATCCACCAGGGCCCCCAGATCTCGGGTTCCCGTCCGGTCCAGGTCGGGGGAGACTGAAGTGGTTCCCCGGAGAGGGGCTGCGTGACGTGGGTTTGCCCAGATCCTAATGGGGTACGTGGCCCAGAGGCTCACGCTCATGGTTGTAGCTGGATTTTTGGTCCACTCCAGATACACACGAGTGTGCTCAGGGGCAAAATGTCCCCGAATCGTCCCCCCCAGCGTCTTGGCCTGTGGACTCTCCGTCCCCAGCTCCCACCCCCAAAGAGTAACCCTGGAGAAGGACTTCCTGCTGCTCAGAGAGCTAGCCCCAGTGCTGTAGAGAAGTGGACTACAACTCCCATCATGCACTGAGGCAGAGCAGCTTCAGGCAGGCGGGTTTGAAATGCCAGGACTGGGGAGCTGGTGCTGTCCAGCTCCCGCCTGGCCTCGGAGTCTGGAAATCTTGGGGGGTGGGGAGAGCACGCCCGGCGGCATTGGCTCGGCCCTGGGCCTGGCCCGTATCTGCACAGGCTTCTCATCCCTGGCTCTGCGTGTGCTGATAACGTGTGAGGCCTGGGAGCGAACGAGCCCTCCTCCCCTTCCCCCTCCAGCGGCGTCCATTCATCCCGCTGTCATAGGCTGAACCCCCTTGGGGCTCCGAGCAGCAGAAGGGGCCTGGGAGGGGCTCTCCTTCGGCCGTGCCCATAAACCGCAACGACCCGAGGCTTCGCAGCAAGCCGGGCCCGCAAACTCCTCTGTCGGCTGCGGACAGGCCACGGTGTGCGTGGTAGCGGCTTGGGCCAGGGCCCCTCCCCAGCTGGCCCGGGATTCCCCTCGGCTGCTGCTGCTTTGCTGGGCCCGGGAGGGTGCTGCCCCGTGCAGACACTTGCCTTCAAGGGAGGGGTTTTTGTTTGCGCCGAAGGGCATTTTAAGGGGGCTCCTCACCCGCAGATGGGTTACGGGTGCCAAAATCTGGGCCTGTTCCTCCTTAAGAGACCGCGCTAGCCAGTGAAAGTAGAACAGTCCGTGAATTGGTGTTTGTCCCAGGGGCAGGGTGAGTGGGGGAGGCGGGTTAAAAAACCCCTTTAGAAATCCGAGTTGGCTCACAAGTGAAGTGAGTCTGGGGGCCTCAGCCTCTGGGCCCAAGTCACCGAATAAAGTCAACCAGATGGCTCCGCTCGGGAGGGAAGAGGGGGCGAGATTGAAGCAGCAGGTGATGCTGCAGACGGAGATTGAGGGGCATCTGGGAGCCCAGGGCTGGGCTAGCAGGGGGCTGCAGGTTGGGAGTGAGGGGCACCGGGCAGGGCAGGGCCGGGCTAGCAGGGGCTGTGGGTCGGGAGTGAGGGGCACCGGCAGAGCTGGGGGGCAGGGCTGGGCTAGCAGGGGGCTACGGGTCGGGAGTGAGGGGCACCGGGCAGGGCTGGGCTAGCAGGGGGCTGCAGGTCGGGAGTGAGGGGCACCGGCAGGGCTGGGTGGTGGAGTCCAGGGCTGGAGCAATAGGGAGACCTGCAGATCAGGCCTGAGGGCCGTCGGGAGAGCTGGAACAACGTTCACATGGCCCTGCTGCCCGTGACGCCATTGTCATGTTGCTGGCCGTCCCGTCCCATCCATCCCATTGCTGCAGTGTAGCCTTCAGTGGTCCCTCCTGCTTCCCTTCCCCGGGTCCCTCCTGCTCCCCAGAACTGGTCCCTCCTGCAGCTGGCAGGACGTCCCTGGGAGGGAGGGCGTCTCTGTGACCCCAGGGCTGCCCAGCAGCATTGCAGCCGGTTCCCCGTATGGCGCGCTCCGGCCGCCTGTGAGACACACACTCATCAGCAAGCGAGGGGAACGGCCCGACCTGTCTCCTCCGAGCGCCCGCCCCCGCAGGCAGGAGTGCGGAGCCGACCTCTCCTGTTAGAATCTGCTTGAGTCAGCCGGGCGCAGCCCAGCCCGCCCTGCCCTCGGCACAGCCACGCCCGTTCCCCAGCAGGACGGGGGCATGGGAGAGAGCCAAAGGGATCCAGCTGGAGGCCACGGGATGGGCTCTCCCCGCTCACTGAGGAGGCGCTGTGATGTTAGAGCAGGGGGCCAACCTGAGCCACCATGTACATTGCCAATGAGCCACAGGAATACGTCAGCAGCCCCCCATCAGCTCCCTCCCACTGGCAGCCCTGCCAGTCAGCGCCCCCCCTCCCTCCCCGCACCTCCTGATCAGCTGTTTCCTGGCGTGCAGGAGGCTCTGGGGGAGAGGGGGGGGAGCGAGGGCACAGCAGGCTCAGGGGAGGGGGTGGGAAGGGCTGGAGTGGGGGTTGTGCCCCATGGGGCTGAGCAGTGAGCACCCCCTGGCCCATTGGAAAGTTGGCGCCTGTAGCTCCAGCCCCGGAGTCGGTGCCTAGACAAGGAGCCGCATGTTAATGTCTGAAGAGCCGCATGTGGCTCCGGAGCCACCCCTGGGTTAGAGCGTCTGAGCAGCAAGACGCTCTGTGCGCCCCTGAGGCTGCGTTTCTCAATTAAGCCTTAAAATATGCTGGCGCCCAAACAGGAGCATGGCCCTATTGCGGGGTGTGTGTGTGTGTGTGTTACACCCACCTCCTGCCCTAGGGTCACATGCAATATACAGGAAGCCAGTGCCCTCTGTCCCCCTGCCCATCCAGCCGCTGCTGATTGGCTGGCGTCTCCGTAGGCATTACAACAGGGGTGACTGGCCGTATGGCTCAGTCCGGGGAGGACAGATTGTGGGTAAGGGACAGCCGGGAAGAGGGACCAGCGGGCGAGAGCTGTCCAACGGGCACAGAGGCTGGCACTGAGAGGGGCGGAGGTCAGCAGAGCCCTTCGAGAGCGGCTGGCAGAGGCTGAACGGCGGAGTCAGCAGGGGAAAGGGAACCAAGTGGCTGCGAAGTTCCGGCCTCCCCCGGTAGCCTTGGCGCTGATCCGAGATCGGCGCTGGGGCAGGGCGAGGAGGAGAGAGCGGAGGGCTGAGGAAGATGGTGGGGCATGGGATGGCAGTGACAGCTCCGTAGAGGAGGAGAACGTGGAGCTGACTGGAAGTGGCAGGGGAAGCAGACCCCTTTCCCCCCCACCCCCCGGCACGCTTCTCTGGGGGTGAGTCTAGGCAGGTGAGGGGTGCGGCTCCTTTTCATCTTGGTTATTGCTCAGCACTTCTCTAGCGCCAAAAACATGACTCCTCTGATGCATGCCCTGCCCTGCCCCGCCGGTCCCAAAGCCCACTGCGCTCTTGCCTGCTGATTCCCACTCCTCTCTGATCCCTGCGTGTGGAGGAGGAGTTCGATCTCCTGAAAGCCCCTCTACTGCTGTGACCTGTCCCTCCTGCTATTTCTGAAGCCAGAGCGAGTGAGATCAGAGCTGTCTGCCTCTGGGAGGGCGGGATCCAGAGCTTTGGGATGGTTCTGCACATTGGCTTCTTGCTCTAATGCTTCTCAAGACCCCAGTCGCTAAATCCACATTGGAGCACAAGTGGGGAATTAAAGCAAGGCGGGAATCGGAATGATGGGATTTGAAAGTCTGAGATCTCTGGGAACCCCTCCTCCCCCCCCTTGCTGGGGGAGCTGGTCCCGGGTCTTGTGCCATCCTGTCTGGGCAGCGGGTGATGCCTGGCCCTGCTTGCTGCTGAACTGCGGCCATCTCTGGGGTTGAAAGGTGGCACGGGACCCCCCGTGGGACGCTAACCCCTCGTGTCTCTTCTCTCCCCAGATGAAGACGTGTGCGTATTTAAGTGTTCCGTGTCCAGGGAGACGGAATGCAGCCGCGTCGGCAAACAGTCCTTCATCATCACGCTGGGGTGTAATAGTGTCCTTATGCAGTTCGCAACGCCGACCGGTACGTCCCCTCGTCCGTCCTGCGGGCTGGGGCTGGGGTGGGGGAGACGCTCCAGCTAGCCCGTCAGTCACTCTTCCACCGCAAGGTGATTCGCCAGACTCCTGGCTCTGGGCCCTTCTCCTTGGCCATCGGTAATCGAGATCCCGCTGCAAGGACAAATCCAGCCCCTGGGGTGCTAGGCTAGCGGGGGGACGGGGTGGGGTTCTCCTCCCCCTTCTCAATAGTATCCCGGCTGCCCTGTGAGTCCCCCCATTACCAGACCTGGCAGCCTAGCCTCAGTCCCTGCAAGGATCTGCCCCTCGTACAACAGCGACCCCAGCTGGCCACCGTGTGGAACAGCACGGAATAGAAATCAGGGGCTGAGCCCCCCTTGGCCTAGGGGGGAGGGGGGGAGTCCTAGCTGCCTCTCTGTCCCTGTTCCTAACTCCTGTGCCCGGATCCCTTCCTTAGTGAATCGAGTCCTTCCCCCTCCCCTGTGTTTCACTAGCCTCAGGTCCACCAGCAGAGCTCCGAGTACCCTGCTGGGGTCCCTGTTAACCCCTTGGGTGCTGATCTCGTCTCCTGTCCGTCCCAGCCAGCCCCTGTGCTGCTGGTTCACAGGAACCTTCCCCTGAAATGGCTGGACTGTCTGGAGTCCTGGCCCCTCCCTACAGGCCGTGCGCCAGCCGGGCCTGCTCCCCTCCCGTCCCCTGGAGGAATGTGAGCAGCGGCTGCTGGCTGGAGCCAGCCAGGTGCTCTGCAGACTTCCCCACTGTTGTTCTGCAAATGCGGCAGTGCCCCCTGCTGTTCCAGTCCTGGCACGTGCACCCGGCTCTGTACTCGCACCTGAGTCCTGACCCCAGCCCTGAGCTGCTGCTGCTCCTCGCCTCATAGCGATGCTCATGCCCCTTCTGCGAGCCGCCCTCTCCTCTCCCCCCGGCCAGTCCTGCTGCCTGCCCAGGGCAGAGTCTCGGTGGGATCGGTGTGTTCAGCGGCTTGGGCCCAGTGGCCTGGTGTTAGTCTGCCCAAGAGGCCCTGGGTGCAGCTGCTGACCGAGCCCTGTGTCTCGCACCTCGCCAGGATTCTTGGAAACCTTCATCATCCTGGGCCGTCGGCTGCGTCTCCACCTCCTGCTAACCTGCCTTGTCCGTGCGTCCCTGGCGTCTGTCCAAGGCCTCCCGGACTCCTGATTTCAGGGCATAAAACCCAACCGTGCTTTCCTCCTTTCCCAGCTGCCGTCGATCCCAGAGAGATCCTCTAACTACAGCTCATACAAGTCTCTGGGTAAAGAGAAACGGGGTAAAAAATAGCTGTGACATCATGGTAGTGACACTACAAAGGCCACCAATCAGGAAGAGGAGGGGGATGAGGCATTTCTAGAACAAATACCAGAAATATCCAAAACCCAGGACCTGTGAGTAACGGGACTTGACTGCCCCGGACACCTGTTGGAAAAGTAATACGGCAAAACAAAACCTTTCCACTAAGTTCTTGGGGTGTGTTGGGGACAACTCTGTCTGTTTCAGACAGTGGAGGCAGTAACTCGGGGTTGGCCATTTCAGGCCTGGTTCTGACCAACTGGGAGGAATTGGTAGCAAATGCGGAAGTGGAAGGCAGTAGGGGTGAAAGTGATCACGAAATGACGGGTTTTGTGAGACGGAGGACGAGGGATTTCCAAGACTTTAACAAACTCGGAGAACTGGTAGGTGAGGTCCCCGGGGAAGAAAATCGAAGGGAAAAGTTGTTCAGGAGAGTTGGCTGTTTCTCAAGGAGATGGCGTTAAAGGCACAGCTGCAGCCCAGCCCGAAGCGAAGGAAAGATGGGAAGAATTGTTGGAGCCATATTGGCCTCTTGCTAGAGCTCTTTAGTGACCTGGGACTCCAAAAAGAATTCCCCAGGAAGTGGAAACGTGGCCGACTTGCGAAGGAGACGTACAAACAAATAGCGCCAGCACTAGGGGCAACATCCGAGGCCCGGACACAAAACGAGTTACTCCTGGCAAGGGCCGAGAGCTTCTTTAAATACCTCAGGAGCAAGAGACAGACACGGGGGAGAGCAGGGCCTGTACGTAGCGGGGTGGAGAGTTAATAACTGCTGACTTCAAGAAGGCTGAGGTGTTTAATGCCTGTTTTGCTTCAGACTTCACCCAAAAGGTTAACGGCGACCAGCACAATTAATATTAACCAGGAGGAAGGAATGCAGGCCACAATAGGGAAGGAACAGGTTAAAGACTTCGATCAGCTAGCTGTATGCACAGCCGGGCCTGATCAGATTCATCCGAGGTACCTAAGAAGCTGGCTGAAGGAATCCTGGAACTGGTAGCAATTATCTTTGAGACTCCTGCGGGGTGGGTGAGGTCCAGGAGGACTGGAGAAGTGCAAATATCGTACAATGGGACCTGGGAACTATAGACCAGTCGGCCTGACTCTGAGAGCTGGAAAGATACTGGACCAAATGATGAAACGATCAGTCTGCCGGCACCTGGAGGAGAGCGGGGTTAGAAGGAATAGCCAGCACGGCTTTGTCAAGGACAAATCCTGCCAAACCGCCCTCATTTCGTCCTTCAACAGGGCTCCTGGCCTGGGCGGGGGAGCAGTAGGCGTGATAGATCTTGCTGTTAGTCAGGTTTTTGACATGGTCCCGTGTGACGTTCTCAGAAGCAAGCTCGGGGAATGTGGTCTAGATGGAATGACTGTCAGGTGGGTGCACAACTGGCTGAAAGAGGGTAGGCTGTCAAACTGGGCGAGGTCCCTCTGGGGTCAGTCCTGGGTCTGGTACCCGTCACTATTTTCATTAATGACTTGGATAATGGAGTGGAGAGTGGGCTCTTAAAACGTGCAGATGACACCAAGCCGGGGAGGGGGTGGGGGGGTTGGAAGCACTTTGGAGGCAGGATTAGAATTCAAAACAACCTCGGCAAATTAGAGAATTCATCTGAAATCAACAAGATGAAATTCAATCAAGTACTACGCTTTCGGAAGGAAAAATCCAACGCCTAAGTACACAATGGGGAATTATTGGCTAGGCGGTGGTAATGCTGAAAAGGAGCTGGGGGTTACAGGGGATCCCCAGTTGAATGAGTGATGTAGTTACCAAAAAGGCTAATAGTCTGGCGTGTATTAACAGGAGGGTTGGATGTCAGTCGTGAGACATCGGTGTCCCACTCTAGTGGTGGAATCCTGTGTCCACTTACGGGCACTGCACGTTAGGAAAGATGTGGACAAAGTGGTGAGTCCAGATGAGAGAACATAACGGCCAGACTGGTCAGACCAAAGGTCCATCCAGCCCAGTGTCCTGTCTTCTGACAGTGGCCAGTGCCAGGTGCCCCAGAGGGAATGAACAGAACAGGGAATCAAGTGACCCATCCCCTGTGCTAAGCAACCAAAATGATCAAAGGTGCAGAAAACCTGAGTTATGAGGAAAGGTTACAACCCCTCTGGGCATGTTTAGTCTGGAGAAAAAACTGCGGGGGACAGGGGAGACTGGGAAACAGTCTTCAAATCTATTCTAGAGAAGACGGGGGTCAGTTGTTCTCCATGGCCACTGGAGGTAGGACAAGAACTCAGCTGAGTTTGTAGTTTGGTTTGACACGAGGGAGAACTTTCTAACGCTAAGGACAGTTGAGCTCTGGAACAGCGTCCAAGGGCGGCTGGGGAATCCCCATCGCTGGAGGGTTTCAAGGGCAGGTCGGACAAACCCCTTTCCGGGCTGGTCTAGTTTGACTCGGTCCAGCCTCGGCGCCGGGGGCTGGACTAGGCGACCTCTCAAGGTCCCTCCCAGCCCCACGTTTCTATGATTCTGCCCTGCCCATGGCTGTTCCTTCTCCTTCCTTGCCCCTGCCCCCATGGTCTCCTTTTCTCCCTAGGGCTCGCGGGCTCCTGTGACCCCAGCCTTAGGGCATCTCAGAGGCTTCCCCGCTCATGGTTCTCTGCAGCCAGATTTCCCCTTTGTTCCACTGACCCTCCCCTCCCATTCAGCTTTTATTTCTTGCCCCTTCGCCCCCTGCAGCCCCATGAGGACCCACTGGGGCTGTCCTCGGCCCTGTTGGCCAGAGGGGGGCACTGTTAATCAGGTGAGGCGCTTCCCCCCCCGTTGGGTCTCTGCCAGCGATGACCCCTCTAAAGCCCCAGCGCTTGGTTCTGCTTTCAGATTTCTGTTCCTTTTATAATATCCTGAAAAACTGCCGGGGTCACAACGTGGAGCGGTCAGTGTTCAGCGAGCGGACGGAGGAGTCTTCCGCAGTGCAGTACTTCCAGGTAGGAGGGCCCGCTGCTGCCCCATCTCCTAGGAGCTGCATGTGTCGAGCTGCAGCCGTCCCTGCCCGGGGAGGCCCCCGGCACCCTCAGCAGGCCATGCTCCGGGGGAGGGAGGGCAGCGTTGAATGGGTCCAGGATCCTCCCGGATTCGTTAATGACAAATGGGAGGGAGGGTGCAGCACCCCAGCGCCCCCGCTGCCTGTGGGTTAGCGCCCCCTAGAGCGGTGCTTGAATGTTGGGCTCAATATTGCCCGTGACGGACGTGTGCCCAGCGCTGCTTTCTGCAGTACCCTGGGTTTTCCTCAGAGATCTTCTATCCCAGGACCAACTGGCCCACCCTGCCAAGGGCCCAGGCTGAGATGGCCCGGCCCCCGAGAGGAAAGCCGCTCTGCCCCTCTCCTGAGCACTCACCCAGCTGCTCTGGCAGTGCGCCGGTTTTGTTTTGGGAAATTCATCTCTCTGGCGAAATTCCATCCTCCCCCCCTGGGCGAGACCCACCTCCCTTTCCGGGGCGTAAATGAACTCTCGCGTGTCTCCTTTAGTTCTACGGCTACCTGTCCCAGCAACAGAACATGATGCAGGACTACGTCCGGACGGGCACGTACCAGCGGGCCATCCTGCAGAACCACAGCGACTTCAAAGACAAGGTGAGGAGGAGGAGAAATCCCGCTACCCCTGTCAGACTCCAGAGGGGGGCTCATGGAGCAGGGCGTGGCCGGCACAACATTGGGACCTCCTCCCTTGGGCAGTTCTCCCTTCGGACCACAGGGCAGGTCTCCGTACGCAGTTTCCCCTGCCTAGGGTGAAGGTCCGGGATGTATTTGGCGAGGCGTGGGTTAGTCTTCACCCAGCCTCTGAGATGCTGTCGCCTCCCCTGCTAGGATCCCTGTAGCCTTTCTGCACTGGGTTTGGGATCAAGCCAGCAGCACGTGTTCGAGCGGCCGTGTCCCGCGAGCCCTTGGATCTGGGCTGTGGCTCGTGCTGCCGGGGTCAGGTAGTCGTGCCCGCCACCAGCTGGGTTTTTGCAATAAGGTAACGTGCTGCCAGTGGCCCCGATGCTCCGTGCGCTCAGATAGTTACATCCGGGATCCGGCCTGATCTCGGCTCGTGTCGGCTGATAACCACAGAGTGCAGCAGCTAATGGACTATCCTGGGCACTGTGAATTGAAACCCTGCGTCACTTCCCGCGTGAGCTACTCGCCAACATGTACAAAGGGAACGAGTGCGATGTGCTGGCCGCGTCGGGCTGCTGTCTTCCCCAGGCCCGAAGCATCATTAGGTCTAGTCTGACCTCCTTTGCTCCCCATTCCCCTGCACTGAGCACAGGCCCTGGGGTCTGATTAAAGCATCTCGTTCCGAAAGGCTCCTGGTTAGCAGATCTCGAGAGTGGAAAAGCCCCTGTTCGCTGGCAGTTTGTTCCTCTGGTTAATCGCCCCTCGCTGTTAAAAGTGGGGCCTCGTTTCTGATGGGAGCGTCTGGCTTTAACTCCCAACCGTTGGTTCTTTCTCCGCTACGTTAACGAGCCCTCAAGCACCCCGCGGTTTTGCCCCGGGAAGGTCGTAGACACTGCAAGAGGGGACCCGATTAGTCTTCGATGAGCCAAAAAGATTGAGCTGCTTCAGTCTCTCACCCGAAGGTGTTTTTCTAGCCTCTGAATCATATTTGTGGCTCTTTTCTACACCCTCCCGAGGTTTTCAACCTTTTTTTTTTTTTTAAAAACGTTGCCCCAGAACTGGCCGCAGTGTTGGGCTCCCAGTGACGCCTAGAGGTGAAATCTCCTCCCTGCTCCCCTGTTTTCTATACCAAGGGTCACACCAGCCCTTTTCGCCATACGGGGCACTGGCAGCTTCCTTTGGGTTGCTTGTCCGCCATGACCCCTACGTCCTTTCAGAGTCGCTGCTCTCCAGTCCCCCGTCGTCGGACTGGCCGCCAGCCCTTGTTCCTAGAGGGATAACTTGGTGTTTGCCTGTGTCGAAACTCGTGTTTGAATGGGCCCAGCTTGCCAAGCGATCCAGATCGCGCTGCAGCTCTGTTATATTCATCAACCAAACTTGTCATCTCATCAAAACCTGCAGTCAGGTTTGTGGGATGTGACCTATTTGTCTGTGCTGACTGGCATTAATTAGAGTCCCTCTCCTTTAATTCTTTGAATCCCTTGTCAGCTTTTTTACTATTTTCCTGGGATTGACGGCTGGCTGGTGGCTTATGATTAGCTAGGTCATCCTGCTTGTCCTTTTTGAATATGGCCCCAAAGTCGGCACTTTTCCAAGCTTCGGGAATTTCCTTCATATTCCAGAATTTATTAAACATTAACAGAGCTCGGGCCAGAGATCTCCTCCTCGGCCAACTATTTTAAGACTCTTGGGTGCAAGTTATCCGGGCCTGCTAATTTAAAAATGTTTCTACCTAGCGAATGCTGTTTAACATCTTCCTTCTTCCCGAATGGACTGGAAAGTCTGAGTACATCATCCTGCTTCGTTCCAAATACAGGACAGAAATAATTAACGGACACTTCACCTTTTCTGCATCATTCATAATTTGCCCCTCTCGACTGGTGATGGGCCTGTACCATTGGCCGGGGGGTTTTTTTTGGTTATGTGGTGAGTGTAGCAGAAACCAAAGTCATGAGATGTGGATCTGGTCCCAGAGAAGGTGGTGGCATTTCTCATCACACTGCACCTTCCATCCAAGGGTCCTGAGGCTTCCTGGCGGTAACTCCACCCTCGGGAGATGGGGAGTCTGTTATCGAGCAAAGTGAGGCATGGAAATGGGAAACGACTTTCCACGAGGCTGCAGTGGAGTCAGGACTCGAACCCAGGAGCCCTGGCTCCCCGTCCGCTAGAGGAGACCCTAGTGCTGGGCAGGGGCTGGGATGGCGAGAGGAGGAAAGAAGGGCCAGGCAGTAAAAATGCAGCCCGGGTTCTCCGTGGCTGCTTTTGGGGGGATCCTAGTGGTGCTTTAACTTCTAGGTGCCCTGGGAGGGGTGGAAAATCCGAGGGCTGCATCTGCCGGGACAGTTGTCTTCTGAAACAAGAATCTCCCAGTCCCGTGGTGATGGGTACCGAGAGCGCTGGCTCCGTTCGGGCTCCTAGCCCCTCCCGGCTGGCTGGGATACGGAGCCGTGGGCCACACTCTGGAGGGCGAGGGAGGGAAGGCGGGCGGCTTCGCAGGGGGGGCAATGACAAGGCTTCAGGAGCCTCCTGCCTCTGGAGTGGACTCCCATGGGAGCTCCATTGCCCAAGTCACCTGCAGCTAGGAAAGGTTCTGCTGGGAGCTGGGCCTCTGGCCGCAGGGCTCGCGGGACCTGCTCTCTGGCAGGGCACTGATCGCGTGCTCATGCACCCAGAACGTCCTAAAACAGTCTGAGGAAGGCGGCGGCTGATCCAGCCTGCGTGGTCTGATGCCTTCCGACCCCGCAGGGGAAGGGCTGGGACCGG
Source organism: Platysternon megacephalum (assembly GCA_003942145.1). Classification (NCBI taxonomy): domain Eukaryota; kingdom Metazoa; phylum Chordata; order Testudines; family Platysternidae; genus Platysternon; species Platysternon megacephalum. The sequence continues at coordinate 427,233 of QXTE01000407.1, forward strand.
AGAGCCCCGTTCCGGTACCGGCAGCGTCAGGCTGAGCCGTGCAGACCTTGCTCCCGCCAAGGGCTGTGCCAGGGATCGCGGTGCGGCATCGCTGGGTACAGGAGGGATTTCAAACGCTGGCGCAGCAGGAGCCTGGTTCTCTCCAGCAATGGCCTCAGCCAGGCCTTGGGAGCGCCCGTCCGCCCCTGCCCCCCTCATGAGAGAGGTTGTGTTCCTTCTGGGGGGGGAGTTCAGTGTCCGACCCAGACAGGCCTTGGGAGCGCCCGTCCGCCCCTGCCCCCCTCATGAGAGAGGTTGTGTTCCTTCTGCGGGGGGGAGGTCAGTGTCTGACCCAGACAGGCCTTGGGAGCGCCCGTCCGCCCCTGCCCCCCTCATGGGAGAGGGTGTGTTCCTTCTGCGGGGGGGAGTTCAGTGTCTGACCCAGACAGGCCTTGGGAGCGCCCGTCCGCCCCTGCCCCCCTCATGAGAGAGGTTGTGTTCCTTCTGCGGGGGGGAGTTCAGTGTCTGACCCAGACAGGCCTTGGTCTCTCGGCTGAGTCTCCCCTTACTGTGATGGGGGCATGGAGCTAGAGTGGGCCCCCGCCCTTCTCACAGCCAAGAGCCATCAGAGGGCAGAGACTCCTGATCCCCAGCGGCTGGGCCAGATCTGAGCCGGCGACCGGGAGGTGCCCCGCAGGTGGTGCCCCCCGCATGGGGCAGTGCTGAAAGTATCGTGTATTTTCCGGGCAGGCAGAAGCTTGAGTGGTGACAACGCCTGGCCCAGTGGGATCTGATCCGTGCCGGGGGCGTCTAGACGCTACCACCGTACACCTATGAATAATACAGCAGCAGCTCCCTAGTCTCGGCTCTTGGCTTGCTTCCTGGGTGCCGGGAGGCGCTCTGTCCTAGCAACCGCTCCCCTAATGGACCCACACAATCTGGGCACCAGACTGCCTGCCTGACGGGTATTGGCATTGATGGCCACACCCACTTCATGCCATCTTGGTCTATGCATGTGACCATCCCAATTCCCGCCATCCATCACACGGAGACAGAGTGGCCAAGTGGACAGGGCAGCGAGTGGGACTCTGGAGACCTGGATTCTGTTCCCAGCTCTGCCACTGACCAGCTGAGTGACCTTGGGCAAGTCTTCCCCACGCTGCCTCAGTTTCCCCTCCCAGCTTTTGGCTATTTAGCTTGTGAGCTCTTTGGGCAGGGACTGTCTCTCGCGCGGTCTGTGCAGCGTCTGGCACAAAGGGGCGCCCGGTCTCGGTCGGGATTTCTAGGTGCTACTGTAATGCACGTAATTAATAATTGAGATTGTTAAGACTAACCAATTAGGCCACCGTGTCAGCCAGGGACCAGGGGGAGCCAGCTGGCTTTGTATGGGAATATGTTCCTGGAGGGTCTAATTAGAACTCGCGCAGCCGGGGAGCCGTGTGGAACTAGTGTCTGCGCTTGTGTTGATTTCATCTCCTGAGATTTGCAAGGGAGCCGTTGGTATCAAAAGCTGTTTTTCTCTTTACCCTTCTTACCGTGACTTCAGCCAGGCGATGGTTTGGTGCAAGGGCTGGTCTGCAGTGAAGTGTCCAGCTAACACACCTGTGTTGGACTCGCTGGTCCCTGGGGATGGGGTGAACGGAGGATGGCAGATGCTCCTCCCGCGTCGTGCCTGGTCCTGTGGTGGGATTGCTCGGCCCGTCTGCCGGGAAGATTTGCCTCCGAGGAAAGGGGAGCTCGGCAGTTCTGGGCTAGCAGCAGCTGCTGTAGAGTCCCTCCCATCCCCATGAGACCGTCCCCCGAGTGATGCTGGACTCTGTCGACTCCAGGGCTTGGCTTTCCTCACCGGCCTCGACAGGGCCCGGGAGGCGCTAGGCCTCGGTGCTGGCTGGGGTCCTGAGTTAGAGCCAGCGCTTTCGCCTTCCACAGCCCCTGCCACCCTCAAACCATCCCCTGGCGGGGCCCGTTTTACAGAGGGAGAAAGCGTGGTGGGATCGAGGTGCCTTGTCAGGTCGCAGCCAGTGGCATATCTGGGAATAGAGCCCGCTCTGTCCTAACCCGCTAGATCCCACTCCCGGGGATAGAACCCAGGAGTCCTGACTCCCAGCACCCCCATCCTAACCCACGAGATCCCACTCCCCTCCCAGTGCCAGGGATAGAACCCAGGAGTCCTGACTCCCAGCGCCCCCGTCCTAACCCACGAGATCCCACTCCCCTCCCAGTGCCAGGGATAGAACCCAGGAGTCCTGACTCCCAGCGCCCCCGTCCTAACCCACTAGATCCCACTCCCCTCCCAGTGCCAGGGATAGAACCCAGGAGTCCTGACTCCCAGCGCCCCCGTCCTAACCCACTAGATCCCACTCCCCTCCCAGTGCCAGGGATAGAACCCAAGAGTCCTGACTCCCAGCTTTCTATGCTCTTCCCACTAGTTCTCACTCCCCTCCCATAGCTTGAAACAGAACCCAGGAGTCCTGGCTCCCAGTCCCTTTTTCTACCCTCTCAGCTGTGCTTGCTTTCAACTTAGTATTTGTCCACGGTTTTCAGCTACTCTGGGAGAGCTCAGTGTTGCTTCTGTTTGATCCAATAGGGTTAATTGAAGAGTAAATGTTTTTCCTTTTTATTGGGTGGGATTCTCTCTGGAGCTCGCAGGAGGCGACAACAGTGACTCTGCCAAGGCAGGGGACCCCGTTCTGTAAATCCCCTGACAGATCAATATCTGGGTAAATCTTTTTTTTTTTATTATTATTATGGGGCAAAGTTAGACGCTTGGAGCAATTTTTCCTCCCGCAAGCAGAGCTGTGCCTCCCAAACCCACCCGAGGGGCAGGCCGAGCTCTGAAAGCCACGTCTTTCTACCAGGAATGGCTGTTTTGAAAGTCTGCCTTTGTGGATAAGCTTTTTAATTTCAGTAGCTTCTTATCAGAAGCCGGCACAAAGATCTGCGTGTGCGTAAGAGCGACTGATGCAGACGGGCGGCTCTATCTTCCGCCGCCGTGTTGCTAATTAAACGATACGCGCTTTGTGCCCTGCAAAATCCCTGCAGCTCGGTTCTCTTGTATTTGTGAGTTAATGTCTATAAAAGGAGCCCAGTTAAAATTCACCCAATTGGGGCTGAGGCCGTACGAACCCCGAGACCGCCCTGAACGATGGACAATCTCAGACTCTTAGGAGATGCTGAAATGCAGCTCCCTCTGGGGTGGAGCTTAGCAGCCAGTGCATCGCCCAGGGGAGATTTGACCCAAAGACATGGGGACCCAAACCCCAACCGTTGTAAAAAGGGCTGTGGGGTCGTTTTGGTCCCTGCCGGTGAGAGCTTGGTTTGAAGTCTCGGGCAGGAGATCTGCCTGGACCACAGGTGGTGGGATCTGTGGGGAGTTCAGAGGTTTCAAAGCAGTGGCGGGGGGGGGCTTAGCTCTGCTTTCTCCAACTCAAGCAAATATTTGGGAGTGCTCCTTTCCGAGGGGCGGCTCGTTTTTAATCCTTCCATCTTGGGGGAGGGCCCTGAAACGGGAATTCTTCCATCCTGAGCTGCAGTTTCAACCTGGTCTCCGGGCGAGCGAGGCGTGCCGTTCCCCGCGGCGTGCGCATCGGAACCGCCGGGGCTGAACGAGCCCACCGGGTTAGGTGGTAGATTGAGGGCTGGGGGCAGTTAGCAGCAGCTGCTTCCGCTCACTCTCTCCCTCCTCTCTCCCCAGATCGTCCTAGACGTCGGCTGCGGCTCCGGCATCCTCTCGTTCTTCGCCGCACAGGCTGGGGCAAGAAAAATCTATGCAGTGGAAGCCAGCACGATGGCCCAGCACGCAGAGGTCAGTACTGTTCGCACGGCAGCCGCCTGCGGGCAAACGCTCTCCGCCTCGCGGGGCCGGCTCCTACGCGAAAGCGTTTTGGGGAGTTCTCCTCAGCCGAGTCCCAGCGCAGCAGGGCGCTGGGTGTGGGAAGATCAGCCTCCAGGTCAAAGAATCACGTGGTTGTGGGGGTGCCGAGCTGCAGCTTTCCGGGGCAGGCTTTGCCAAGCCAGCCCAGGCATTACCTGGCTTGAAATCCCATCAAGCCTCCAAGCTTCCTCGTGAGGCTCTTTAAGGACTGGTGCATCTCTCAGGCCTGGGGAGATGGGAACGCCGTTTCAGAGCGGGGGCCGAGCCAGCCAACGGGACGCCGACGGAGCGCTGAGGAAAAGCCGCCGTGCCCCGGGAGCTCAGCACTGCTGTCGGTCCGGTGAGATCAGCGACCCGGCACTAACTTCAGGGAGCCGGACCGGCATCAGCCCAGGCATCTAGTGAGGTGCTGCTTAGAACGGCATCTAACCGACACGCAAACGCACCAGGCTCTCTGCTGCGGCGCCCACGACAAACAGACCTGTGACACAACGCTGCTTTTAGACTTGGGCTTCAACAGGAGCTGAGGCCCAGCGGGAAGCTGTGGAGTGACATGGTGGCACTCTCGCTCGCTTCATAATACAGCCATTCTCATCTAGAGAGAGACCCCCCCTGCCAGCAGGGTCCTATCCTCTTTTTATAGATGGGGAAACTGAGGCACGGGGAGGGGCTGTGATTTGTCCAAGGGCGCCCGCCACGTTGGTGACAGAACCAGAAATAGAACCCAGGCACCCTGCTCCAACCAGGAGACATGCAGGACGCCGGAGCTAGATCTTGTGCGGGAAATAAGGAGAGAAGCTGAAATAGTCTGAGAAGCGAAGTTTGGAGCCAGTTGATGAAATTGGGCCAGCGCCAAGCTCAGTTTGTTTATCCAGAGTGTGATTGTCAGGACTGGGACCGTTCACAAGAGCGGCATTCCCAGGTTTGGCAGGGTCTCCGTTCTAACACAGGGCAGGGTCTGGGGAAGCTGGAGTGAGATCAGAGCATCCCTAAGGCCTCCGGGTTTCTGGCTCTTGTCTGGGCCCTGCTAAACCTGATGAATTAAAAAAAAAAAAAGGGGGGGGGGCACAGAGGAAAATTGGCCACGTTGTTTGCAGGCAGAACTGGTGCTAGCAGGGTCTGGTGCACGTGGTGGCTGGGAGGAGCCAAATCCATGCAGCTGGTGGAGGCTGGAAGGACGTTCTTCAGATGATGCCACCAGGGTAAGGTCGTGGCAGAAGGCGGCTGTGGTGATGTGTGACCAGGACAGGGTTGAACGACAGGGTAGCCATGCTTTTCTGGTCTCCTGAAGTCTCCAGACTGGCTGTCTGGCTGGCTGGAAGATAAGCGTTCGTCCAACACGATCCAGTGAGTCAGTCCAGGGGTAGCTGGATGAAGTTCTCTGGCCTGTGCTGTGCAGGAGTTGGGATTCGGTCCTGCTTTGAGCCGGGGGTTGGACTAGATACCTCCTGAGGTCCCTTCCAGCCCGGAGATCTCAGGGTCCCGTCTAGCTGGCAGATCTGTGGAGAGCAACTAGCAAACGGTCAGAATGCTGGAGGCGGGGGTCAGGAAACGGCAGCTTCCTTGGAAGTGCGCACCTCTGCGGGAGACAGGGAGCGACTGCCGACCCCACTGAGGAGACAGGCTGTAGCTGTGCTGCTGCTAGCCGCCTGCTCGCTTGCAAGTGATGGCAAGTGTGTAGAAATGCTGGATAGCTTTGTCATGCTCGTCTCTCCCGGCTGCTGTGGTCCTGCCCTCGGCACCCCAAGATGCTGCTGGTTGGTGAGCTCTGAAAGCCAAGACCCGAGGGGCAAGCTCCGGAACCGCTGTTGTTTTCTTCAGGGAGCTATTGTCCTGGGATTCTCGATCCCTTTTGTTAACCGGTCACTCAGCTGACAAACCCACATCAAGCTCGGATTATTGGGGGCTCTGTGCGGAGGGGAGCTCGTTACACGCTGAAGTGTTGGCAGAGCTGTACTGATGCTTGGACTCAGAGGCAGGAGCCGAGTCGGGGGGGAGGAATCTGAGAGAAGACCAAAAAGGAAAGAAATCATCTGATCTATTGGCCCAGAGAACCTGCGGGGTCTCCTTGAAAGGATCAGAGAGCTGGGATTACTCGCGCTTCAGGCTGGCAAGGTCTGTAGGGAGGGGAGCCGAGAGCCAGGGTCCAAAGACCGTCAGCCCAGAAGTTGCTCATTTCGTAGCCTCTTCCCGGTTCCATGCGCGCCGGTCTGTTGCTGTGTATTTGCAGCTTGGCCCGTTCTTCCTTGGCAGATCCCCGACGGGCTTCTGCGTGTCCTGCAGCTTTTCTATCCCAGTTCCCTGCGGCCAGGGAAAGCTGCTTCCCCATCCCATGGGAAGGCACGTGCAGCTTCCCCAGTAAGTCTTGAGCCAAGGTAACTGGGAGAGATGCCGGCCAAGTGAGGGTTGGATCTAGCTGCATGGTGATAAATGGCCCTTTTCCTCCCTGAAACGTTCTCCCCCAGTCAGTGACCAGAAGCCCCCATCCATAATGATCACAGCCCGAATTTCCAGCATGTACAGACTGAGCTTTGACTGGTGTGCTCTCGACTCACTGTCTGACCTGGGGCAGGTCACGTCGTCCTCTCCTGCCTCGGTTTACCCATCTATGCGATGCGGGTGTCGGGAGGCGTGACCAGTTTCCAAGTGGTTGGAAGATGCCAAGTGCTGGAAAGGGGGGGGAAAGCGGGGGGGAAAGCACTCTGAATCTGTGGGCTGAAACATAACCCTGTCTTCAGAAGATCCCCTGCTCTTAAAGGCTGTGAGCCAAATTCATCCCTGGTGTCACTGACATCCCTGCAGTTGCACCAGGAAGGACTTTGGCCCAGTCTCACTCAGCTGGATGAAACTGACTGACTTTGCCCCCCTCTCGCAGTCGTTCAGTTACACTAGGTCATTTTTGCCCTGATGGTTTTTTTTAGCACAATTCGTGATTGTCCCAGCAAACCCCATTGCCTGTTCCTGGGCTGGCGTCAGCAGCAGATGCCCACAGACCAGTCGGGATCATGGGGCTGGCTTAGACCCGGGAAGTGGGGGCCGCCTCTCTTTGCCTTTCTCTGACTCCTCCTCCTCCTCACCCAGGTTTTAGTGAAAAGCAACAACCTCACGGACCGGATCGTGGTCATCCCCGGCAAGGTGGAGGAAATCTCGCTTCCCGAACAGGTGGACATAATTATCTCGGAGCCAATGGGGTATATGCTCTTCAACGAACGCATGCTGGAAAGCTACCTGCATGCCAAGAAGTACTTAAAGCCCAGTGGTAAGTGATCGGTGCTGACCCAAACACCCCGTTCCGCGACGTTCCCTTCCCCACAGACGTGGGGCGGGTGAAATCCAATCCCTTTTCAACCAGCGTCTCCATGTTTAAAGGCAAGCTGGTTCAATGTGGGTAGTGGGGATGGTAGGGCAGATAACCAGCTCTTGAGGATGCTCTGGGATTTCCATTGCTGGGGGAATATCGGCTGTGGAGCCCGAGCGACCAGGGTCTGTGGGGCAGAGCGTTACAACCGAATCGGGCTGCCTGTGATTGGGGCTGGTGAGGGCGCGGGAGTTGGGTTTCGTTGGCTGTCTGGCTTTCCCGCTATGATCCATGTTCGGAAACGCAGCCCGCTGGCGCGCCCGTGGGAGCTGCGTCTGCAGGCTGTGGCGGCTTACGCTGGGACAGAGACCGGCGGCGTCCTCGCGGGGGTGAGGGATTCATGCGTCACGCTTAGCGTGTTTAGTGACGGGGGGTGGTTCTCGGGTCCTGGCTCCACCCATCGGTAGAACGCATCGAGTGACATGGTTTCCTTACCGCGACGGCGTGAGGATAGTCACTCGGTGAGCTGCAAACCCCACACAGCCCTCAGCGGCCCAGGGTCTCCAAATACCGCCTGCAGGGCCCCACACGCAGCTGCTCGTGGCTCGAGAGCATTGCATGCTGGGACGGCTAGCCAGGCAGCTCCTCCTGCATTCAGGGCAGCTGGATCTCCTCTGTGTTACGGAGGTCAGGTCCGGGTTCCCAGGCAGTACGGCCGCTCTGCTAGGCAGAGTCTGGGCCGCGGGAGCTGGTGCCCCTGGGTATGGAGCAGGCCCCTCCTCAGGGAACCCTGGCTCGGGGGCCCGATTCGATGACAAATGCTGCCTGGGGAGCGGAGAGCAAAGGCCCCTGCATGGCGTGGTGTTGGTCTCCACCTGCTGGTAGGCTGGGGAACGACCGGGCGTCCCAGGCGGGTGCATGGGTCGTGGTTTGACCCCTCCAGCCCAGGAACTGCTCTGTGCCGCCGAGGGGCCTGAGCTGCACCATTGGGCATTTAAGCAGCAAATCAGGCAGTCAGCTGCCCTCCTGGGCCTCGGGGCTGGTGCGAAGAGGGGCCCCATTTCATCTCGCGACCACCAGGCCCCTCCGGCTCTTCAGCACCTGCAGCCTAGAGGCCACAGGAGAGTGGCTGCAAGAGCTTCCGGGCCGGAGGCTGACTCGCGGCGCCCTCTCCTGGCGTGGGAGGGAAGCAAAGGGGCTGCCTGCTGTGAAAACGGGAAGGCCTGGGCTTGTCTGGGGGGAATGTGCTCCTCACATGGGGGTTGGGGCGGGGGGCGCAGGGCAGTAGAGTGAGAGAAGCTGCTGCTATTGCCCCTGGAAATGGCTCCCCCCCGGGCCGGTGATGGCCAGGCTGCCTGAGCAGCGTGGGGATAGCTGGTTCCCCTTTGATGTGTTTGCAGCACTGTCTCTTTAAAAAAAAAAAAAAATCCTTTGTTTAATATTCCCCCAAACGGATCGCTTGCCGTCAGACAGCGGCTTAGCCAAAGCCTGCGTGTGCCGCGTCGCCGGGCTCCCGAGCGGAGAGGTGATTTGCAATGCAACGAATCTCAAAATGTAATTAAATTGTGTTCCAGGCAATTTCCCAGAGGAGCTGACACAACTCATCAGCCCTAATGTATTCCGCCCTCCCGAACAGGCCTGACCCCGTCCGTCCCTTTGGCCATATTTTAGTCACTGCCTTCATCCAAAAGAAACGCTCCTAGAAAAATCAGTAGCCTAGGGTGCATGTAGCTGCCTTTGTTACCGGGGGTGGGCTGGGGGAGGGCGGGACCAGATCAGTTTTTAACTTCCTGGAGAAAAGGATCTGAAACAGTCTGTTGCTTCTGGTGGCGAGAAAGCAGCATGTGTGTATGTTCTCGTTAGAGGTGTTGGTATTTAATTAAGCTTGGCAAATTAAACTCTTCCAATATGTTGCACAGAGGTGGGGAATGGACTTTTAGCGTCTCTGTTCCCACACTGTCTTGAAAACCCTGATTCTTAACTTCTCTGCCATCTGTCTGCAAGGAACAGCCAGCTCTGTACTGGCCTCACGCTGCTCAGCCGAGCCTCCGGAACCGATTTGTGAGAGCGCAGATCTTACCACACGCCCGCTTTGATCCTACAGATTCCTCTTAGCTTCAGGCTGAGCGTGGCCGCAGGTTTGGGCTCTGGCTCCGGCTCCGGCCATAGGATCTCCCTGACTTTGTTGGTTCAGAACGTTGATTTGCGGGTCTTGTGTTTCAAACACGTCCTATCCCCAACCCACCAGGACTTCTGCAATGCTTGGTGACTTGCGAGCTCGGAGCGCTGCCATTTATAAAGATGAGGGAGGGAGGGAGACATTACGCAGGTGAAGAGCTGTTTTCGGCTGAAATTTAAACAGGGAAAATCATCCCCCAGCCTGGAAGGGAGACCAAAGTGGGGGGGCGTCTATGCCACAATTAAACAGCCCCTTGGCGTGCGCCTGAGCCAGCCGGCAGGGGCCAGCCACGGGTTTTGCACTGCAGTGTAGACGCACCCAGAGAAGCTTTGCCGCCCCCCCCCCCCCTTGAGCTGCAGCCCCTCTCCCTCCCAGGGGTGGGCGACAGCCAGGAGGAAACGAACCCAGCTGTTTGCCGGGAGGGAGGAAACACGACCGGGTCGCCCGTCGTTTTCTGGAGCGGGGCTCAGGTCGCTGGCCTGGAGCTGCGCTAGGTAATGGGGAGGTGAAGAGGTGGTGAAGTGGCGCGTAAAGCGAAGGGAAGGCTTGGCCAGCCGGAGGGGGAGGGAAGAGCTGCGCTGCCAGGCTAGTCCTGCCCGTGCCACGCTGGGGCGGAGGCAGTGCTGCTCTCCGGCACGGTGAAATCCGGAGGGCGGGGCCCCCATCAGCCCGGGGATAAGCAGGGTCGCCAGCTCTCGGGATTTAGAGCCTGAGTCGGGGGATATTTGGGGGATTTTCGTCAAGCGCCGCTCCTGGAGCCACGTGGGTGGGAGACTTGCGTCTCTAAAGTCAGTTTTGTAACCCTGGAGACGGGAGAAAAGCCTGGAAATGTGACCCTCCCACCCAGCTGTTCTTACACCTGTTGGCAATTGAGTTCTCTGGGCGGTCGGGGTTCTGGGCTAGCTACGGATCCAACCCTGGTTAGCTAACGTGTCAGACGTGGCCTTAGACACTCCGGCCTTTAACCTTGAAACTTTAACTGCCAAAGCCACCAAGCTGTGCTCCGATCCCAATCTTTGCCGCCTGGCTTCGTATGGTCCAGCCTGTCCCCTGTCCTGGAGAACCACGGGAGGGACATTCTGGCATTAGCAGGGCTTCAGAGAACGTCAAAGGGCGTGATTAGGGGCCTGTGAAACTCTCCTGTGGGGAGAGATTGCAAAGAGCGATGATTGACCTTAGAGAGGGGACATACGTCTCTGGCGAACGGGGGAGAGAACGGGGGATCGGGGGGCTTCTCCCCATCTCATCAACCAGGGACTCAGTGAAACTGAAAACCAGCAAATTCAAAACCAGTCCGAGGCGATCCTGTTCCACATATCGTGTCCTTACACTGTGGAACTCCCTGCCACTGGATGGCTTTGGGGCCAAGGACTTGGATGGATTCGAAGAAGTTTTGGCCTTTTCTGCAGCTCCCCACAAGAGCCTGAGCAGTTGTTAATGGTAGAGTTCTGGAGCTGTAAAGCCGTCTGCTTTGGGGTGCAAGTGAGTCAAACTGATCGGGGGGCAGATTGTTCCATGTCTGCTACCGCAGGGCTCTCGCACCTTCCTCTCCAGCAGCTGGTGCTGCCTGCTGCCGGAGGCGGGATGGGTCTCGGGGCTGACCCGGCCTGGCGGTTCCTTTGAGGGCTGGCGTAGCCATCGCGGGTGGGTGGTGAGAGCGATCTGGCTGGAGGAGACGGCGCACTCGGGGGGGGGGGGGCTGCCGGGGAAGGGGATAGAGACGGGGGAAGCAGCTTGGGCAGCGTCGACGCGCCCCACTGTCACAGATCGCAGTCGGCAGCTATGGCCCTATGGCAGAGAGCCCAGATCGCAAAGCCGGCTGGAGCCGTCCCACCCAATGGCCGGCTGCCGAATTGTAGCGCTCGGTCCCTGCCCTCCGCTGCTCACCTGCCGCAGGCCGCGCTGTTTGACCCGAGGAGGCTGGTTGGTTAGCTGGGGGGACGGCTCTGTGCCCCCGTCGGTCTCCGTCCCGCCCAGCCGTAANCAGACGGCGCACTCGGGGGAGCTGCCGGGGAAGGGGATAGAGACGGGGGAAGCAGCTTGGGCAGCGTCGATGCGCCCCACTGTCACAGATCGCAGTCGGCAGCTATGGCCCTATGGCAGAGAGCCCAGATCGCAAAGCCGGCTGGAGCCGTCCCACCCCATGGCCGGCTGCCGAATTGTAGCGCTCGGCCCCTGCCCTCCGCTGCTCACCTGCCGCAGGCCGCGCTGTTTGACCCGAGGAGGCCGGTTGGTTAGCTGGGGGGACGGCTCTGTGCCCCCGTCGGTCTCCGTCCCGCCCAGCCGTAACCCTGGTCAGACTTCGGGGGGTTCGACGTGCTTTGAGACCTGAACGAGGCAGCAAACGACTGGCTTAGCTCTGGTCTCTGCTTTGGGCTGCCAAGGGGGTTTTGTGCCCCTGCCAGCTCTGCAGCCCCCACAGTTCAGTACCTACCGAAATGTACCAGAGCGGGTGGCATATGGGCCAGCTGCTACCTGGGGCGGGGCTTGGCCGGAGAGCCGGGCCAGATCCCAAATCAATCCTCACCTCCTTCCAAACACATGTTGCATTGGGCCTGTGCTGGGGAAAGCCCTGGCAAGGGGCCGGGCGCGCTCGGACTTAGCCAGGGCTGGGCTGGAAAAAACAAACACCCTGGGAAATGTTTGAGGGGGGCGGGGAAGAAAAATGTTTGGTTTTAGTTGAAAGTTTCTGCTGAGGAGAATGAGGACACAAGGTGCAAACTACATCTCCCATAATGCATCATGGTATCCCTCTGGAGGGGGGGCCTGGTGTATTGTGGGAGATGTAGTCCTGCCTGGGATCCTGCCTGGCGAGGACAAAGGGGACCCAAGGGGCTTCGGGATGTTTGCGCTAAAAGCCCGACCCATTGTTTAGCTGACGAAGCGTTTAGGAGGGCCCCAGTAGCCTGGCTCTGGCGTGCGGGGCGGCCTGCGCTGGAGGGGTAGGAAGGGACTTGGCGTAACCCTGCGGGGAAGCTGACCCCCCCTCTGCTCCCCTTCCAGGTAACATGTTCCCCACGATCGGCGACGTGCACCTGGCCCCGTTCACGGACGAGCAGCTTTACATGGAGCAGTTTACAAAGGCCAATTTCTGGTGAGTCCCTTTCCCTGGCGCGAGGCTGGTGCCTGCCCGCCGGCGTGTGCCCAGCAGCTGGTTCAAGGCATGGCGGGGGGGGGGGGAGAGAGCGCCCCCGCAGGGAGACCATTGTGGAGGGTGGAGCTACATTTCTGCCCCTCCCCCCAGTATCTCCGAGGCGAGTGGGTAGGACAGCCCGGGGCAGGGGCACGTGTCAGCCGCCAAGATGGGGGGAGGGGGGGGGACGACAGTGTTTGTTGGCGCTTAGGAGGGCACCAGCCACTAAGGAACTGCCGGGACTCCCCTTCCCAGCCTGGAGCTGGCGCACCGCCCCCTCCCCCCTCATTCACAGGGCGTTTCCACCCCCGGCTTTAGCCCCATAGCCCAGGTGGGCGTGGACCCCAAACCCCTGGGTGTCTCGAGCCGGTTCCCCAGGGATCAGGTGCCCAAAGCATTGTCCGTGTCAGTCCCGTTGTGGTCAGCCTGGGCCGAGGCGAAGGACAGAATGGCCCCTAGAGATAATCCCCTCCCACTGCGTCCCCGCCAGGGTGAGGGGGGTTTTGCTGGCTCTCTACCCAGGGTACATGGCCTACGCTGCTTTCATTTGGCGCCCGCCTGTCTCACAAGAAGATGCTGAGCTGTCGTCTGCTAATAGTGAGTCCCCCGGGGGGTTCCCCTGGTCAGCCCCAGCTCTGCTCTGACCCGCCTCGTGTCTGCGCCGGAGCCCCAAAGGGACGTGACTGGGTCAGACGCGTAGGCTTGAGCTCTGCTTCTGGGCAGCTGTGCGCCTCCCGCGGGTTTCCGCGCCTCCTGAGCCGGGTGGGTGGAGCTGGTCAGCGCAGGCAGGTTTCCATGGGTGTCTCCTCTTGCAGGTATCAGCCGTCCTTTCACGGTGTGGACTTGTCGGCACTTAGAGGAGCCGCGGTAGATGAGTATTTTAGACAGCCTGTTGTGGTGAGTTGTGGGAACCAGCCGCCTTCGCCCCAGCTCCTTCCTCTGGACCCAGATCGGGCTGTTTAAATGGGCTGGGAGGGGATACGCAGGAACCGCTGGAGTGAGATGTTGGTAACTAGTCACCAGAGCACAGCGGCACTGCGCAGCTGCTTAGGGCAGGAAGGGAAGGCTGGGCTAGTGGGCAGAGCACTGGACTGGGGTGCAGGAACCCTGGGTTCTGGTCCCAGCTCTGCTGCTGGGTGAACTTGGGCAAGTCACGTCTCCTCCTGTGCCTCAGTTTCCCCATCCCTCAAATGGGGAGGGTGATACCGACCTGCTTTGAGATGAAAGTCATTGGTGAGCCTCTGAGTAACTAGCAATCAGATGCTGAATAGACTCCCAGGCTGCTCAGGGGCCTCCCGCGGGAGGATGCTGCTCTGGGGAAGCGTTGCTGCTCTGTGTCCCTCCCGGGGCTCCTTCTCCGCTCTCGCAGCACTTGTTAGCCCTGTGCCCAGGGGGCAGCAGGGGAGATCACCCCCGGCACCTCTCATCTTGAAGCCTGAGTGTCTGCTGCTGGAACAGGCTCCTTGGTCCCTCTGCAGCCCGGTCTCTGCTCGAGGGGACAGAGCGCGCTGAGTGGGGCTGGGCTACGCCGTTCCTCCCCGGGCACAGCTGGGCAGCGGGCACGCTCCTGCCGGCTTGCCGTTGGCTGGCCTGACTTGCCGAAGGCGAGGGGGTGCTGTGCTGAGAGGTGACCTCTTGCCTGAAGAGACAGATCTGCGATTCTGATCCTTCGGGACCCCGGCACTTCCCATGAGAGTCAGGGCATTAGCTCCAGCATGCTGCCCTGGTCGTTCCATGCCACCTCCCTGCGTCCCCCAGGATGGGCTTGCGCTTGACTTCCCAGCGTTAGCTGTAGGGCGGTGTTGCTCTGAGCTGTTCAGCTGCCTTCCTCCCCAGAAGTGGCTGCATTTCAGAGGGCGTTTCCGGAGCTTCCCAGTGTTCGTAAACCCGGATAGAGTCGAGTACGTTCTCCCCAGTTCTATGTCAGTGGGATCCTAGCCCAACGTGGGATGCCGGCAAGAACATGACCCATTTGGGTTGCTCAGTAGCAGGGTCTGTGTCTGGTTCCTCTGGCTGCCCTGCTGAGTCCTGTTTCCTGTCTTCCCCGCCGCTGCCTCTGCAGCTCCCGACTCGGTTTCCTTCCCAGCAAACGCTCTTGTGTACCGCACCGTGCGCGCCCGTTACCGGCGCGTCCTCGCTGCCAGGCTGGAACGAGGCTGCGCTCCGCGTTACCCTTCGGCTGGCAGCCCTCCCGTCATGGCCAGGACGCTGACCGATGTGCCTCTCTCTCCTAGGACACCTTTGATATCCGGATTTTAATGGCAAAGTCTGTTAAATATACAGTCAACTTCTTAGAAGCCAAAGAAGGCGATTTGCACAGGTAGCTGTTTGCTCTTTCCTAGCGGGAGGGTGGGGAGGTGGGAGCTGATCTCTGCTCTCACGGACTGAGCCAGCCGGCCGAGCGGGTGGCCGTGCCTGGCCCCTGGCGTTCCGATAGGTCCCCTCCACCCCCAGTGAGGGGTGGCAGGGCAGAGGGACCAGTGCCCACCAGCTGCCCCCCATCGTGCTGCAGGGAAGGGGGGGTCGTGTCATTAACCCCGCCTCCCTGTCTAACGTGCTTTGGTTACTGTGGAGGTGCCGCTGGCAGTCAGGACGTTCAGAGCCGCAGCTTCCAGTCACTTTCAATCGTCGCTCTGCGGTTCCTGCCCTGGCTGTGATCGAGGTTCCCGGTCACGCGCCCACCCTCCCCTTCGCCCGCACCTGTGGGGCTGGCACCCGGAGGGGAGACACCCCCATCTACCCTGTGAGCCACTGCAGCATTTAACATCCCAGAACGCAGTCCCGCCTCGCCCACTCCCTGTAGGAACTCTCCCAGGATTGCTAGGGCTTTGTCCAGCCTAGTCTGGAAATGCCTCCTCTGGGCCTGGCGCGGGATTGAACTCTGAACGGAAACCCACCAGCCATCACAAGAGACCAAAGCTCAGTGCTGGGCACTGTACGGTGTTTGTTAGGGGAATTACGGTAGCGCCCGGGCGCTCCAGTCGCCCCCCCGAGGCCCCATGTTGTGCCGGGCGCTGCATGGTATTTATTAGGGGAATTACGGTAGTGCCCGGGAGCTCCAGCCGCCCCCCAGGCCCCATGTTGTGCNAGCCGCTCCCTGGCTGTGACCCCCCCCCACACACACCTCTGGGCGCCTCTCCCCAGGTGCCCCCGCCCCACGGCTAACGGCTTCTCTTTGGTTTGCAGGATAGAAATCCCATTCAAGTTCCACATGTTGCATTCAGGTCTAGTCCACGGCTTGGCGTTCTGGTTCGATGTAGCCTTCATTGGTTCAATGTAAGTGGTGGATCCCGCCCCTACTTCCCACCAGAGCTTGGGGTCTGTAAAACACATAACTGGCTGTCGCTCCTAGTCTACATTGCAATGAACTGGCAAGTTCCAATTCCGTTACCTTCTCACTTGTGGTCCTGTCTCGATAACCGTCCACACTTTCGCCTAACCTCTGAGCCCAGCCCCCCGGTCTGTTCTGATCCACCACTGGCCCATGCGGGGCGGGGGGCGGGCCATGGGAAGCCTAAATTCCCCTGGGATCCTGGATATGCCACGCGATGGGGGGGGGGTTTCTCCCTACAGATTCTTCCTAAAGAGATGTGACTGTAGACGGCCGTTTTGGCTGGCCTGAGCTGGCGTTTGTTTTCGATACGTGTATGTTGACTGAAGATGCTTTGAATTTCTCGGTGCTTAACTTGGGTCGGCTCTAGGGCCCGGCCGGAGGGGAAAGGAGACGTGTCCCATCCCAACAAACTCTGGCAGCTGTTTCCAAGCCATAACGAGACGCCAGAGTCCTGGTCCCGCCCGTCTTAACTGCATCAGTGCCTCTGGCATAAGTGTGATCCGTGAGATTGCACTAGTGCAACGCACCATCCTGCTGTATGGGAAAGCAGCTGGTCAGTTACCTGGACTGCTGTGCCACCCTCTCGCTTGTAACTCGGTGCCCCAGTGCCCCTCGGGAGCAGGGCTTCCCAGGGAGCTGACGCTGCACCTTCGCTCTGGCAGCTGAGAGCGGGAACCTGAGCTGGAGGCTAGGACCCAGAGATCCCGGTTCAGCCCCTCACCTCCCTCCGTGTGGGCTCCGTACTAACTGGCCCACTGCCTCTGGTCTGCTGCCCCTGGCGCCTGGGCTCTGCTGGGCCGGCTGCGGCCACCTCCGAGGGATTCACGTCTGGAGCTCGTCCTTAGCGTAGCTGAGACGCCGATTTCCTCCTCTCTCCCCCCCCCGGCTGGGCGGGCCCTGTCCCCCGGAGCCTCCCACCCCATAGTGCTGGGAACAGCCACGTGGGGATGCAATTGGTTGCTTTACAATCCCCTTGGGCCAGCAAAGGGCCCCTCTGCCCCCCACCTCCCTGTTCCCGGTGGCGTGGCTGGAGCGGGCTGGGCCGGCGTGGACGGTGCCCCGGGCTGCAGCCAGTCCCCGCGTCGGTTGCTCACCAGGCGCCGTCCCCTCTCTCCTGCAGGATGACCGTGTGGCTCTCGACGGCCCCCACCGAGCCGCTGACCCACTGGTACCAGGTCCGGTGTCTCTTTCAGTCTCCGCTTTTCGCCAAAGCCGGGGACACGCTCTCAGGGACGTGCCTGCTCATCGCCAACAAGAGGTAGGGGCGGCTCCGGCGGCGTGGTCCTGGGGCTGGCGGGGGGGCTCCGGATCCCAGCATGCACTGCTCCGGCAGCCAGGCTGCGCATGCACTGCCCCTCAGCAACCTGACCCGCTGCTGGGCTGGGCTGTGGGTCCTGCCGCTGCGGGGCCCGGCCCTGGGTCTGTGGTCGCCCGCCTAGCCCGGGGCTGGGGGCCATTGGAAATGCCTTCCGTCGACTCAGCCCAGTCACCCCGACAGGTACAGCTGGGAGCGGAGGCCCAGCAAGGCCAAGTGACGTGCTCAAGGTCACGCGGAGTCTGTGGTAAAGGGGTTTGAAACCGGGTCTTCCAAGGTGCTGCTCTAACCACTGCCCAGCGCTCCCCTCTGCCCAGCGCTAGCCTGTCCTGCCCCACGGGCCTCCACGCCCGGAAGGCCTGTGAATCGAGTCGGGCAGGGGGGGTGTCTCAGGCCAGTTCTCCTTGGGGGACATGCAAATTGCCGCCTGCCCCCCCCAGCCTGCTTGGGCGCCTCCTCTCCACAGCCGAGCCCTCAGCGCCCCCTTGCCAGCCCCTGCGCTGTCCCAGCATTAGGCCCAGCCCTGCCGGAGCTCGAATTCGCCCCGGGGGGGCGTCTCTGTCCTGAGGTTTCTCCTCTTCCCCGGCTTGGCCCTGCCCATCTCGCTGGTGTCTCCTGCTCCGGCAGGGCCGGGTCCGTCTCTGACGTGCGTCTCCCTCTCCACAGACAAAGCTACGACATCAGTATTGTCGCCCAGGTGGATCAGACGGGTTCCAAGTCCAGCAACCTCCTCGACTTGAAAAACCCCTTCTTCAGGTACGGCCCCGCCCTGCGAGCCCCCTGGCAAACGCAGCCAGACCCTGTGGGGCCAGGGCCTCCCCTCCCGGGTCACTGGCCCCGTTCTGCCTGTGGGGGGGCCTGGCTGGGCAGCAGCCCCTCCCCCTGCAGCGAGCCCAGGTTTCTCCCGCAGCCCCCCCTGGGCCTCGCTGACGTGTCATCACGTGTCTCACAGGTACACGGGCTCGACTCCTTCCCCCCCGCCGGGCTCCCACTACACGTCTCCGTCAGAGAACATGTGGAACACGGGCGGTGCCTACAACATGAACACGGGGATGGGCGTGGCCGGTAACGTACCCTGCTGTCCGGGGGTCCTGGGGCGGGCGGGCAGTGGACTGGGGGAGCCCCCGGGGGGAGCGGGGAGCCCCCGGGGCCGGCGAGTGCAGACACACAACCCGCTTTGTGCTGAAGCAGCGTTAATTGGCTGCTGGATCCGTGTCCCGCTGAGCTGCCAGTGGTGCCGGCTGGACCCACGGAAGGGGCCTGACTCCAGTTGCTGCCCCAGAGCCATGGTGCGTGCAGCCCCTGCCCACTCCCAGCCACGCCCCTCCTGCTCCGGGCACTGCCATTGGTCTGCGCTTCCCCATGGGAAATGTGGGGGATCAGCGCCCGGCACCCCCCAAGCCAGCTGGGATCGGTTCGCCGGGGCTGGGACCTCGGGAAACTCCCCTCTTCCCCTGGCGCAGGGCTGGGCACATCTGTCTGTCCACCCCTCCCCCCGCCAGCTGGGAGCTGCCCGGGCCGCCAGGGCTCCAAGGAGGGTTCCCTGCTGCGGGACTCGTCCTCTGAGCCCCCGGGAGGCACCCGCAGCCTCGGCCCCAGTGGGGAAACTGAGGCCCCGAGCAGGAGAGTGACTGACTCCCTGTCTGAGCCTCCAGCCCCTCCCCCCATTTCTGTGCCCTCCTGCCACCCTCCCCTGCATCCCGCCATGGGCACAGGGACCCGGCCACCGGGCAGCATGTCCTGGAGCCCCGGATTGGGGCCGCTGGGGCTGATCCAGGGCCGGCTTCTCTCCAGCCGCCTCTTGTGGCAAGTCCTGGAACCGCCTCCCAGCGTGGAAGCTGCTGCCCTCGCCACGCCAGCCTGCGCTCGGGAAGTGCTGCCGGCCCGGCCCTGGCCCTGGGATCCAGAGCCCGGCAAGCAGGGGCCTGGGGCTGCTTCCTCTGGCCTCAGTCCCGGGGGGCTGAGCTCAGCTGGCCAAACACCCGGCCCTCCCCAGGGCACTTCCCCATGGCCTGAACGCAGCCCCAGGGACTGTCCCAGGCTGCTCTGCGGTTCCCCTCGACCCAGGGCCCCCTGGCTCCAGTGCTGGGCAAATCCCGGCCAGCCCCAGGCTGGGGCCCCCTCGGCCTCGGGGGGCAGACGCTGAGGTCCTTGGATAGATTCTCTGGTTTTGGGGTCCCCAGTGCTGTGGCTTGGGGGGGGGCACATCCCATTGCTGACCCCTCCCCATCTCTCCCCCTTGGTGCAGGGATGCCCACGGCCTACGACCTCAGCAGTGTTATTACCGGCGGCTCCAACGTCGGCCACAACAACTTGATTCCTCTAGGTGAGTCTCTCCACATCTGACCGGGAATCCCCTGGCGGCAGGGGTCAGCCCTGGAACGGGGGGGGTTCAGGGGAGCCCTTGGTTGGGGGTCTCTGGGGGACATGGCCCATGGCAGAGGGTTTGATGTGTGGCTCTGGGGGAGGCCCCAGCTGCCTGGACCAGCTCACTTCAGCCAGCAGGTGCCGCAGTGTCTTGTTAATTAGGGGTAGTGCCTGGGCCCCACTGAGATGGGGGGCGTTGTGTGGGGCGCGGCCCGGGCCCCCATCGCGCCGGGCGCTGCAAGCTCAGGCTGAAGGTCACGTCAGAGCCGCGTCCGTAAGGCCCCCGTGTGGCGCTGACTCCAGGCATTGCGGGTGGGGTGGGGGGGCTGGATTTCAGTGTGGGGCGCTGCAGCCCCAGCTCCACTCACCGAGCCGGGGGGCGGGGCCCAACCCCCCCAGGGGGCAGGGTCGCCCCGGGGTCTCCACCCCCAGCCCATTCACTGGGTCGCGACAGGCCGTGAACAAATGGGTCCTGAGACCCACTGGACTAGAGCCCAGCTGGGAGTCGCTTTTCGGGACACAGCAGCGCCCGCTGCTGGCCGGTTGTGGGAGTGCGGCTGTAACCCTCGGACATTGAGTAGCCGCTAGCCCCCGGGCCAGTGACCCAGCATCCCAGCCCCGAGGTGGAGAGGTCCCTGGGCACGGGCCTGCGCTGCCAGGGGGCGCAGGGAGGCCGGGACCCTGGGGGGCCCCTCCCCTGCTCACGCAGCATCTCCCCTGTCTCCCTGCAGCGGCCAGCGCGGGGATTGTCAATCACACGCACTCCAGGATGGGCTCCATCATGAGCACCGGCATCGTCCCAGGTAACGCGCCCGGCTCCGTTCCCCGGGGATCTCAGCTTTCCCGAGGGCGTCCTCCTGCCACCCGCCATGTGCCTTGTCCAAGGGGGTGCCAGCGCCTGTCACTCGGGCGTGGGCCCGCGCTGCAGAATCCCCTCTGCTCTCCCGGGCAGCCCTGGGCGCTGCTCTCGCGGGGCTGGCGGATCTAACGGCGACTCCTCTTGTCTCCTCCGCAGGCTCCTCCGGCAGCCAGAGCGGAGGCGGTTCGAGCGCTCACTACCCGGTCAACAGCCAGTTCACCATGGGGGGCCCTGCCATCTCCATGGCCTCCCCCATGTCCATCACCACCAACACAATGCACTACGGGAGCTAAAACACCTCCGCCCCGTCTCTGAACTGACAGCGCCAGGAAACCAAATGAAGACGACCCCTCCCCCTCTCCCCCTGCGACAAACTGTTCCCCCCCCCGCGCCAGCCGGCTCGCTGGGGCCGTTTTTACTGGCCCACGAGCCCAACCCGCCCATCGGCTCCTCCGCTCTTTGATATCGGACTTGGACAATTTTTTATGAAATGTTGAACCTCAGCTTCTCCGCCCGTGTCGAGCCCCCAGTGCTAGCTGTCCCCTGCCACCCGATCATGTAGCAAGTCCTTTTAGTTCACTGGGGCTGGGCCGGTCGGCGGCTCCGGCTCCTGGCTGCCCCCGCAATTCCTCCCTAGCCGCAGCTCTGGGGCTTTCGGGCCTGGTCTCGCCTCACTCCCTGCTGGTGGGGGGCGGCTGTTTTAGCAGGAATCCAGCGGCGAGCCCACCGGAGCCCCCAGCAAATCCCCTGCCTCGTTGGGGAGGGTTTTTTATCACCCCAGCCCTTGTCTCTGCTGATGCCCGAGGCGGGGGCCTGGCTGCTCAGCAAGGCAGCTGTGACCAGCAGGCCTGGTCCCTGCCTCGAGGGAAATGCTGGGGGGGGGGGCAGGAGAGCATTCAACACACCTTGAATGTCCCCAAACCCGTGGCTGCCGGATCCCCAACTCCCTTGTGCCCCGGGGAGCGGCAGTGCCAGACTCTGCTGCCAGCTCCATGGCCCCTCTGAGCAGCTGGCTGGAGCCTGCTGGGTCACCCTGCCCCCTCCTCGTGGCAGAGCAGAGCCAGCCTTGCCCACGTGCCTGGCGCTAGCTGCCGGGGCCTGGAGGGCGGGCGCTGTGGAAGCCCCCGTAGCCCCTCTAGGACAGTGCAGTCGGGTAGTGTAACCACCACCCAGGTCGAGGGCGGATTGGTTTTCCGTTTGTTTCCTTTCCAGGAGCCCCCCTCCCCCCTGTGGTGATTTTCAAAAGGATTTTGCAGGGACCCCTCTGGAGAAAACGAAATAAAGGAATTATGTGTTTCACGGAGGCAGTTTCCTTCAGCTCTCCAGCCGGCCCTGCTGCGCTGGGCTGCCCGGGGGGCGCAGAGCTGCTGTGGTGCCCAGTAACGCAGGAGAGGTTCGAAGGGCTGTTAGCACGGGGGGGGGTTGATGCCCCTTGCCAGAAGCTCCTTCACTGTAGCTTCCCTGCAGCTGTCAGCGCCCCCTGCTGGGAGCGGGCAGGACCGGGGCCTGTTCTCCCAGCCTCCTGCCAGCAGCAGGGAGGGGAAGGAACCCAGCCAGGCTGAGTGACGCCATGAGCCCCCCTCAGCACAGGAACCAGCCCCAGTCCCAGGGGGGGGAAAAGCCCCAGTTGTTTATTTCAATCACTTTGCATAGAAAACAGCTGACAGCTCCCCATCCTTGGGCTGTGCCCCCCATGCCCTAGTGGTGGGGGGGGTGAGTACCTCGCCTGGCAGAATCCCCTTGTTCCCTGTGCTCCCTCCCAGCCTCCCGAGCAGACGTGGGAAGCTCCCGGCTGTCGCCCCGGGGAGCAGGACAGCGGTGCTGAGATCTGCCTCAGAAAGGGGTCGGTCGCCCTGTGCCGCAGGGACGCCCCGAGAGCAGGGCCCGGGTGCTGGTCTGGGCACAAGCTCATGCCCCTGCTCCCAGCTGGGAATGAGCTGGGGGGGGGGGAGGGGAAGAATTAGACGTGCCGAGTGTCCTAGGCTCAGCCGCTGGCCAAGCTGCTGCCCCCTCCCGGTGCAGCGTGGAGGAGCTCCAGGCCTGGGCGAGAGGCCAGAGGAAGGGTCCTTCCCAAGGTGGCGGGAGCCTGGGGCCCGGGCCCTGGCCCAGCAGCGACGCTGGGGGAGCCACACCTACAAAAGCAGAAACCCAGCGTCAGAGGGACAAGGTTACAAATCCCTCCCCCCGTGGGGTCAGAGCTCAGCCCAGGCGGGGCCACCCGGCGCCGAGACTTTCCCAGCAACTGCCAGTTTGGGCTCGGCCCAGCCCCGAAGGGGGCTCCATGGCTGAAGGGGGCAGGCACTAATCCCGCCCCTCAGAAGACCAGATAATTCCCAGCTGCTTGGGCCCTGCAGGGTACATGCAGCTCCCCAGTTTTGACGACAGAGAGACTGAGGCCGAAGATATTGCTCTGGGGGGAAACTGAGGCACAGGGGCCTGCCTCAGAGCTGCCGGCCCATCCCCCACTCCGGAGGAGCAAGTTCTGCCTCTTTCCAGCCCCTGCTTCCCCCTGCCTGCGTGTTCCCCCGGGGCCCGAGTTCTCCTGCAGTCTTACCTCACTGGCGGGCCGAGGCATTGGCCGGGTGAGGGAGCAGCACCATGGGCTGCTGGGCCGTGACCAGGGGGTGCAGGGGAGGGACGGTGCTGGGCAGCATCTGGAAAAAATAGAGCTACACAAAACAACAGGAGGGCATGATCAGCTGGGGGGGAACTGGCCCTGCCCCTCTGGCTGATTGCGGGGGGGGTTATGCTCCTCGGACCGCAGAGCACCTCCCCCTCTGAGGCTGGACAAAAGCCAGATCTTCCGTGCCTCAGTTTCCCCATCTGTACTGGGGGCCGGGGCCACAACCCAAGCAGGGCCCCCGCAGCAGCACTGCTGGGGAGAACAGGAGCCGCCGAGGCCCCATGGGTCTCTTCTCCCCCCACCGCCCCCCAGGACTGAGCTAAGGGCCGCGCAGGGCAGCACCGTTCAGACCTTGCAGCCGACGGCCAGCAGCACGTGGAGCGAGACGATGGCGGCCAGCGTGGCCAGCGTGGCCGGTTTGCTGTCGGAGCGGAGCAGCGGCCAGAAGGCGAGAACCAGCCCGGAGCCCGAGAGCGCCGCAGCGAAGGCCAGCAGGAGCCACTGGAGCCAGGCAGCCGGGATCAGCCACAGGATCTGCCGGGGGGGGGGGGAGAGAAGGGAGAGGGGGGTCAGCCCCCCTCCCCCCCCAAAGCACCTGCCCCAAGGGAGGCGGGGCTGGGAGGTTTTCGGGGGTCTGCTGGACGGCGCAGCGTGGGGGGGCTGCTCACCGAGGTGGGGATGTAGACGAAGAGCGAGTAGCCGTACACACAGACCGTCTCCAGGAAGCTGTAGGAGCCCACGTGGATGCTGAGTCCCTTGCGCCACTGCAGGTAGCCCCAGAGGGCCAGGGGCACCAGCCAGGCGTAGCAGTAGGTCACTACCCCGGCGATGGTCACTGGGGAGAGGGCAGAGACGCTGGTTACCGCCGGGCAGGGAGCAGCCAGAGCTCTGCCACCCGGCCCGGCCCTGCCCGCAGATAACAGCAAAGGCAAACCACCGGCCATGAATGGCACAGGGGGCTGGGAGCCAGGACTCCTGGGTTCTCTCCCGACTCTGGGAGGGGAGTGGGGGCTAGTGGTCAGAGCAAGGGGCTGGGAGCCAGGACTCCTGGGTTCTCTCCCGACTCTGGGAAGGGAGCGGGGGCTAGTGGTTAGAGGAGGGGGCAGGCGCCAGGACTCCTGGGTTCTCTCCCGGCTCTGGGAGGGGAGTGGGGACTAGTGGTCAGAGCAGGGGCCTGGGAGCCAGGACTCCTGGGTTTTCTCACAGCTCTGGGAGGGGAGTGGGAACTAGTGGTTAGAGCAGGGGGCTGGGAGCCAGGACTCCTGTTCACACTTTGTACGCGCTGCGTGGCCCTGCGGGAGTCTCCCCGCTGTGGAGAAGAGCCCTGCTCCCGCTGGGTCTCACCTTTGTGGAACTGGGGGCTGTAGCGGAAGGAGGGGTCGCCCCGTTTCTCCAGGGCGTGGGACACGTTGCTGCTGACGGCGAGCGTGAAGGCCAGCGTGGCGCAGATCCAGAAGGGCCCTGGGGAGGCAGATGGGGGGAGGAGGGGTTAGGAGGCCCATCAACAGGAGCCGGACACCAGCGCCACAAAGCTGCCCTGCACCCAGCGCCCCTCAGGGCTCCCCCCGGATCCCAGCGTGGAAGCGGATCCAGGACGGCCCAGGCACCGGCACAGCCAGCTCACGGGGTGCGGCCGTCTCTGCTGCAGAGCCCTGAAGAAGGGGGCGCGGGTTAGCTGAGTGACGAGTGAGCCCCTCGGCTCCCGCCGGGAACCCCGGGACCAGCAGGGGGGCTGCAGCTCGGCCCAGCCTCGCCGTACTCACCGTATAGGTCAGGGTTGTTCCGTAAATGGTGCCGTACGAAGTTCTTCCCGGGCAAGGGCAGCAGAGACCCCTTTATCCTGTCCAGCACCTGGCGGATGGGAACAGACCAGGGTGAGTGGGACGTCTCCTGCGAGCTCCGCGGGCCAGCGCCTACCACAACAGGGACCTGCCCCTGGGACGGTACCAGCAAAACTCCCCTTTACCCTCCCCGCCCCCCGGGACGCTGCTGCGCGCGCTACACCCCAAGTTACCCACAACGATCGACGCATTCCCCTGTTTCTCAGTTGGGACAGGGCCGGGGGGCTTGTCTGTGTCGATCTGGTCCCTAGTCGGTTCCACTTCCCCGTCCTCGGGTTGCAGAGATGGCAGGGAAAAGGAATCTGAGGTTTAAGGCGTTCGGCTGCTCGGACGAGCGCAGGGCAGAGAGCTCGTCCGCACCTCTGTGGGGGTGTAACAGTGAGAGCCACCCCCAGGGCCGAGTCTGGCCTGGCCCAGCGCCCGGCTGCTTAGCTCCTGGCGTTTCGTTCTGGAGCCAGGATTCAATCCCCAGTAGCAGGTGACCCGTTTCCATCCAAACCAAGCAGGTTCTGAGCAACGAGAAGGCAAATGCTCAGACGCACTCGCTTGGGGCCTAAACATCTGGCCAGGCCTCAGCATTTCCAGTCCCTGGAAACTTTTGTTTTAGGAGCCTTTTCCCTTCAGCAAGTGCCAACCGGGGCTCCAATTGTAACTACCCGTCTCAGTTCGTTCTAAACTCGGCCGAGCTCCAACCGCCGGCGGGCCGGGCGCTGCCCAGAGACATGAGAGAAGCTCCCTGCCCTGGAGACCAAGGAAGGGTCATTTCACAGGCAGGGAACTCCCCCGGCGGCTCACTCTGTGGCAGAACCGGGAACACCCAAACCACGAGACCAAGCTCCTTGCCAGGGGGCTGCGTCTGCCACCATGGAACGGTGTGTGTCCATCCGGGGACGTCCCTGCCTACATCCTGCCTCCCTGGGAAATGGAGACGCCGACCCCTTGCAGGATGCTGAAGGGCTGGGCCTTTTTGGCCAGGCTCCGAGGTTGCCACGATGGCCCGTTTGCCCTCCAAGCTCTCCCCAGTTTTGCTGCTCCGACCTGCGTCACTTTCCAGCCACCCGGCGGAAACGTTAGACAAGGAGATTCTGTTACCTGGTAGGTGTCGACATCAAAGAAAGTCTGGTAGTATTCGAAGGTCCAGAAACTGGGCTGCTTCTTCTGGCCGCTCAGGAGCTGCGTGGATGAAAAGGCGCGTGACTGGATGGTCCTCGGCCCACGTGCCAGACAGCCGGGGTCTGCCTTGCGGCAGAGATCTGAGCCGCGGCCAGGACCCTCTGTGATCGCGGACAAGCCGTCGGCCTTTGTGCTGGACCCGGGGATCAGGGTCGATTTCTGGCGCGGGTGAGTCCCTCCCCCTCTCATACCCCGGCTGTGCCCATCGGAGCCAGGGTTCTTCTCGGCAGCCAGACAGGGCCCCGATTCAGGGAAGGGTTTAAGCACGGAGCTGGGTGGGGCCCAAGCACGTCTGGGCTGGTGGCTTTGGCAATGAGGATACTCGGGCTGGGGGCCCCTCCAGGCTGCCTCGACCGGCAAATGGCAACTAGTCACTACTGATGGGGCAGCTGGGGCCCCGGGAAGGGGAGCGGCTGACGCCCCCTCGAGGGGAGAGACCCCGTCCCCCACTCAAGCCAGCCAGTCCCCATCCCCGCTCCGCTTTTCCTCTCACCTCGGTTTTATCCGTCTCCTCCCCTAGCTCGCCCTCCTCGTAGCCAGTGCTCACGTTCACAGCCACGTGGCTTTGCCGCTCGCTGATGCTGGTGGTTGTGGCGTCAGGGTTCACGGCCAGCAAGTCGGCCGCCTCGTCGAATTCTGCAGGGAAACCCCCAGCGGTCAGAACAGGTTGGAAATCAGTGTTCACGGCCCTGGGATCTCTTTGGCTGGCAGCCGCGTCCCGCACCTTGCTCTGGAGCTCCCAGGGCAGACTACAGCCCTGTCTGTTCTCGCCGGTGCTGGCTCAGATCTGCCCAAGCCCGGGTGAAATCCCTGTATCCAACGTGCTGCCAACCTGCCCTTGTGCAGCCCCGGCCAAGCCTCTGGAGCACGTCCAGTACGGTCCCCCCTCTCCTCCCCGGGGAGGCCCAAGTCAAACCCGGAAAGAGGAAGAGAAGGGATGGGCCAATTAGCTCTTTTCTTACTTGATGGATTTCGGCTAGGCCAGAGCAGGGGCTAGGCCAGAGCAGGAACACAAATATCACCAGCTGGGGTCAGCTCCCAGACTGGCCAGGCCCAGCTGCTGCAGAGGAAGATGCAAGAAGCCCTGCAGGTGGCAGCGATGGGATAACCTGCCCCCAGGGACGGTTCGCTCCTGATCACTGCTAGTCACAGGTTAGATCAGGGGTCGGCAACCTTTCAGAAGTGGGGTGCCGAGTCTTCATTTATTCACTCTAATTTAAGGTTTTGGGTGCCAGTCATACATTTTAATGTTTTTAGAAGGTCTCTTTCTATAAGTCTATAATATAGAACTAAACTATTGTTGTATGTAAAGTAAATAAGGTTTTTAAACTGTTTAAGAAGTTTCATTTAAAATGAAATTAAAATGCAGAGCCCCCCGGACCGGTGGCCAGGACCCAGGCAGTGTGAGTGCCACTGAAAATCAGCTCGCGTGCCACCTTCGGCACACGTGCCATAGGTTGCCTTCCCCTGGGTTAGATCAAGCCCTGAAGCACCTTCCTAACTTGCTTATTTACTGTTCTGACCCTGGACACTTCTTGTTCCCCATAACAACGTCCAGTCCTCTTTTAAACCCTGTTAAGTGTTTGGCTTCAGGATATTCTTGTGGGGGTGAGTTCCGCAGGCTAACTGTGGCCAATCACTGCATGGCTTTGCTTTAATCAAAATCATACTCCCTCGTTCTCGCGTAGCATTTTTCATCCACTGATCTCACAACACCTTGCAAAGGAGTCAGTATCACTATTCCCATTTACAGGTGGGGAAACTGAGGCAGGGAGAGGGGAAGTAACTTGTCCAAGGTCACCCAGCAGGCCAGTGGCAGAGGTAGGCACAGAACCCAGGTCTCCTCAGTGCCAGCCCAGTGCTCTACCCACTAGGCCTCCTCCTTTAGCTGAGCCCTCGGGGGAAATGCGCTCACAGGACAGATCCTGGAGATGAAGGTGGCTCCGGGCCTGAGATGCAGAGTAGCCTCCTGAAATGCACCCGCCTCTAACACACATTTTCAGGGGGTGATGTTCAGCGCAACTAGGGGAGACCCAACTACGTTACCCGGAGGAGTTTGGAATCCCCCCCAAAAAACCACAGACAAAACCACCCCTCTCCCCCCCCACCTCCCCCCCGAACTGCGCCGCTCGAAGCTGAAAACTTGACGGAAGGCAAACGCTCACCATGAAACTTGAGCTCATCTGACGTGGCCATTGCTGCAGGACTCCGCTGCTGGGGCAAAGCAAACAGCGCTTGTGACGGGAAGGTTGGACCGAGCAGCTGGGAACAGCTACGCGCTGGGCCCCTGTGGGGCACGACATCGGTTCACGTTCTCGCCCCATTGTGCGGGGGGGGGGGACCAGTCACCGAGAAGGGAAAGGGACTTGCCCAGGGAGTCAGTGATGGAACCCAGGTGTCCTGAGTCAACCCAGTTCCAGCCACCAGACGACGCTGCCTCCCAGAGCTGGGCATGAAACCCAGGAGGCCTGACTGCCGCCCCCCAGCTCCTGCCACTCCAGCGCCAGGAGCGCTGGGACTTGGAAGCTACTTCCCCTTCTGCGGCTGCAGTTCATGCCAGGCAGCGGGCGAGGTCCCTTTAACGCTGGGATTTCACCCTACGTCCAAGGCAGGGGCACAATCATCTGCAAGGCACCAGCTGGGCCAGGAACCTGGGGGGGGGGGGGACCGGGGCTGTTTCACCAGCCCCCCCCCCAACTGGGGGGGGGGTCAGTCAAACCCCCCCCCCCCCAGAGGCTGTCACCCCCTCGGGGCAGCCGGGGGCCCCCCCCCCGGCCCCCCCCCCCTCCAGCCCCCCCGGTCTCCCAGCGGGGCTCAGGCCCATTGTCCCCATTCTGCAGCGGGGGAAACTGAGGCAGGGACTGGGGCTGCGGCCATGGGCGGGTTGGAGCCGCTGGTTCCTGCCACGGGGGCACCGGCCTGGCCCGGGGGGGGGGGGGGTTTGACTGACCCCCCCCCGAGTTGGGGGAGGGGCTGATGAAACAGCCCAGGTCCCCTCCCCCCAGCAGCGCCCCCCGGTACCTGCCCGGCCTCCCCGCCCCGCTGCTGCGTGTCGCTCTGCGCCCGGCCTCGCGCACCGTCCGCGCGCGGGGGAGCTCGGGATTTCTGTGTCCTCCCCCCCCCGGCCCCGCTGAGATGGTCTCGCCCGGCCCGGGTCCGTCCCCGTCTCCCGGCCGGGCGGAAACCACTTCCGGTCCCGGCAGCGAGCGGCCCATGGCGGGGGGAGGGAGCCGCTGGCAGCGGATCAGCACCGGCCGTTTGGGTGAGAGGGCGGCCCGGACACCTGGGTTCTTGGGGGGCGGGGGGGCGCAGGCCCGGACACCTGGGTTCTTTGGGGGGGGAGTCAGAGCGGAGAGGGGCGGCAGCCCGGACGCCTGGGTTCTTTGGGGGCGGGGGGGCCGCAGGCCCGGACGCCTGGGTTCTTTGGGGGGCCGGACGCCTGGGTTCTTTGCGGAGGGGGGCGCAGGCCCGGACGCCTGGGTTCTTTGGGGGGGGGGGGGCGCAGGCCCGGACGCCTGGGTTCTTTGGGGGCGGGGGGGCGCAGGCCCGGACGCCTGGGTTCTTTGGGGGCGGGGGGGACGCAGGCCCGGACGCCTGGGTTCTTTGGGGGGCCGGACGCCTGGGTTCTTTGCGGAGGGGGGCGCAGGCCCGGACGCCTGGGTTCTTTGGGGCGCGCATTAAAGCAGGGCGCTGGCAGCCCGGTTTCCTGGGTTCCGTTCCCAGCTCTGCCCCCCCCCCCCGTGATCATCCCCCAGACTCTTCCCCTGCTTGAGCTCCCCCTTTGCCCCCCCCCCGGTACCCAGACGTACCCGCCCCCAGAGGCCTGGGGTGTTCGGGCCTCGCTCCCCGGAGCCGGCAGCACCTGAGCTTCCTCTCCCTGCGCAGGTCTGTGGTGCAAGAGCCTCCTTCAGGATTACGCCGACGCCTGCCGGGATGTGGCCCTTGGCGTCAAGGAGCGGCCTGGGAAAGCCGGACTCTACCTCTCGCTGCTGGCCGGAGCCACCGTCTGCAACCTCCACGTCCCCTGCGACGCCTCGTTCGAGTCCTCCCTCCTCGAAGCCTCGGGCACCCTCCTCCTGCTCTCCCCCTGGATCCGGAACGGCGGCTCCGAGGGGCACGTCCAGCGCCTGACGAAGCTCCGGAACCAGGGGCGGCTGCGCTACCAGAGCCTGGTCTTCTTCTCCCTCGTCTACCAGGCCCCCTTTGATGCGGAAGCGGCTCTGTACCAGGCTCACTGCAAACACCTGAAGCCGCGCTGGACGGACTTTCCCACCCGGATCCTGGACGTGGGGTTCTTGGGCCGCTGGTGGGTTTTAAATTCGAAAATGAAGGATTCCGACATCAACGAAGAGGAATTCAAATATCTCCCTGAGCATCTCAGGACCATCTCCTCCCGGAACCTCCACTCGGCGGCCAACGAAAAACTCTTTGACGAGAAATACAAACCCGTCATCCTGACAGAGGAGCAGATTGAGCGGGCGGAAAAGGAGGAGCAGCAGCAGCAGCAGCCACTTCAGGGAGCCTTAAACCAATGATCTGAACAAAGAGACTTCCGGTTTCTGTGGGCTCCCGGGGCCGGTCGGTCTGGGAGCTGGCGCTGGGGGGGGGGATGAAATACGAAAAGATCCTGTAATGAAATATAACTGTGCTCGTGGCCCAACTGTGCTGAGCTCAATAAATCAGTTCTGTGAGCTTTCCAGTCACCGATGAGCTGTTCCTGGGATCAGTTAGCCACTGGCTCCCCTTAACTCGCGGTCGCCATGCTGGCCCAATGTTGGGCGTTCCAGTCTAAGGCTGGTCCGTATAAAGGGGCTGTATCCAAAAGGAAACCACCTCCTTGTTCACAGTGATTGTTTGGGTGGGGGAACAGCAGTGCACTAGTGGAAGTGGCAATGGTGATGCAGCAGGGGGCGCTCTCCCTTCGGAGGCTGTGCTGATCACAGTGCCTCAGTGTGGTGCAAGGGGGTGGTGTGCTGCAGGGTGGGTGCCTGCCTGCCCTCCTGAGTCCGTTCTGGCCCCAGGTGTCCGTCACGATGCTGGGAGGTGCTGTTCTGCTGGACGTGCTGCTTCTCGAAGGAGACGTAAATCCAAGGACCCTTGGCACGTCTGGCAGCTTCTCCCCCAAAGGTTGCCCAGGGTGGACACAGGTGTGAGAGACTTCCACAGTCACGGGCCTGGCTCTAAAGAACGGCCAGACTGGGGCAGACCAAAGGTCCATCCAGCCCAGTGTCCTGTCTGCCGACAGTGACCGGTGCCAGGTGCCCCAGAGGGAATGAACAGAACAAGGTAATTATTGAGTGATCCAGCCCCTGTCGTCCAGTCCCAGCTTCTGACAGTCAGCGTCTTAGNTGGGGGGGGAATGAAATACGAAAAGATCCTGTAATGAAATATAATTGTGCTCGTGGCCCGACTGTGCTGAGCTCAATAAATCAGTTCTGTGAGCTTTCCAGTCACCGATGAGCTGTTCCTGGGATCAGTTAGCCACTGGCTCCCCTTAACTCGCGGTCGCCATGCTGGCCCGATGTTGGGCGTTCCAGTCTAAGGCTGGTCCGTATAAAGGGGCTGTATCCAAAAGGAAACCACCTCCTTGTTCACAGTGATTGTTTGGGTGGGGGAACAGCAGTGCACTAGTGGAAGTGGCAATGGTGATGCAGCAGGGGGCGCTCTCCCTTCGGAGGCTGTGCTGATCACAGTGCCTCAGTGTGGTGCAAGGGGGTGGTGTGCTGCAGGGTGGGTGCCTGCCTGCCCTCCTGAGTCCGTTCTGGCCCCAGGTGTCCGTCACGATGCTGGGAGGTGCTGTTCTGCTGGACGTGCTGCTTCTCGAAGGAGACGTAAATCCAAGGACCCTTGGCACGTCTGGCAGCTTCTCCCCCAAAGGTTGCCCAGGGTGGACACAGGTGTGAGAGACTTCCACAGTCACGGGCCTGGCTCTAAAGAACGGCCAGACTGGGGCAGACCAAAGGTCCATCCAGCCCAGTGTCCTGTCTGCCGACAGTGACCGGTGCCAGGTGCCCCAGAGGGAATGAACAGAACAAGGTAATTATTGAGTGATCCAGCCCCTGTCGTCCAGTCCCAGCTTCTGACAGTCAGCGTCTTAGGGACACCCAGAGCATGGGTCTGTGTCCTTAACCATCCCGGCTAATAGCCATTGATGGACCTACCCTCTATGAACTTATCTAGTTCTTTTTTAAACTCAAGTATTCTTTTGGCCTTCACAACATCCCCTGACAATGAGTTCCACAGGCTGACTGTGCGTTGTGTGAAGAAATACTTCCTTTGGTTTGTTTTAAACCTGCTGCCTGTTAATTCCATTGGGTGACCCCTGGTTCTTGTGTTATACGAAGGGGTAAATAACACTTCCTTATTCGCTTTCTCTACCCCATTCATGACTTGACAGACCTCTCTCACGTCCCCCCTTAGTCGTCTCTTTTCAAAACTGAACAGTCCCAGTCTTTTTAATCTCTCCTCATACGGAAGCCGTTCCATCCCCCTGATCATTTTTCCCCTTTTCTGAACCTTTTCCAATTCTAATGTATCTTATTTTGAGATGGGATGACCAGAACTGCACACTGTATTCAAGGTGGGGACGTACCATGGATTTATATAGAGGCTTTATGATATTTACTGTCTTCTTATCTATCTCTTTCCTAATGGTTCCTCACATTCTGTTCGCTTTTTTGACTGCCACTGCACATTGAGTGGATGTTTTCAGAGAACTCTCCACAATGACTCCAAGATCTCTTTCTCGAGTGGTAACAGCTAATTTAGACCCCGTCATTTCATATGTATAGTTGGGATTATGTTTTCCAATGTGCATTACTTTGCATTTATCAACATTGAACTTCATCTGCCATTTTGTTGCCCAGTCACCCAGTTTTGTGGGTTCCCTTTGTAGCTCTTCAGAGTCTGCTTTGGACTTAACTATCTT
This sequence comes from Platysternon megacephalum, assembly GCA_003942145.1. Taxonomy (NCBI): domain Eukaryota; kingdom Metazoa; phylum Chordata; order Testudines; family Platysternidae; genus Platysternon; species Platysternon megacephalum. Next base: position 460,136 of record QXTE01000407.1, read on the forward strand.
GAGTAATTTTGTGTCTGCAAATTTTGCCACCTCGCTGTTTACCCCTTTTTGCAGATCTTTTGTACATCTGTCCCAGTACAGCTCCCTGGGGGACCTCGCTGTTTACCTCTGTCCATTCTGAAACCTGCATGGAGATCAGTAGTACGTGAAGGTCAGTAGCTGCTGATTCTGCGCTCTAGAATCATTGGTTTCATATTACTTATGGCTCCTTAGACAGAAAGTAAGACTTCAGCGTGTGTGCTGGTCTTCAGGGGGCATGCCCAGAGCAGCATTGCATTGAAAGGGATAGATCCGGTTAGTCTCTAGCAGCCAGGCCTGACTCCTAGACGATATTTGTCTCTCTCGTGCCTCTACGCCGACCTGAGTGAATAGCTGACTTTGGGTCATGGGCCAAACCAAAAAACCTTGTGGGTGGAATAAAACGTTCCCTTTGACCCACAACCACGTTTGGTTTTTACTTTTTTTCACCCTTTAAAAAACCAGCGAAATGAAACTGAAGCCAATTTCTAACCAAAAAGCCTTTTTGAATCAAAATGTTGGGTATTGAAAACGGCGACGTGAAACGTTTCAAGTTCTTACGATTTTTTTTCCCAACCAAGGCGATTTGGCGAATTTGAGACAATTTTAGGGTCCTAGCAACATGAATTAGCAAAATGTTTCCCTTGATCCAAACCTGCATTTTTTGTTGGTGGTGAAAAAAAATGGCTGTAAAATTTCACCTCACTTTAGTTTTCAGAACAAGTGGAAACTTTTTCCTGTTGGACCCTAAAGAGGCAGCAGGGGGCACTAGAGAATTAAGGGAAAACTCCCATGTGCTGCTTCTGCCTCTTGCAGTTCTCTTGTGGGCCGACGTTCTCTGTAGCAATGGGCCGGGGCTGGGTTGGCCCCCATGGGGATGGGTCCATGATCAATTTGTGGGTGTTGCGGATCTGCCCCGGCTTTGGGGGAACTGCCAGTCCAGGGACTGATAGAATCGCCCTGGGGCAACCGGCACTTCTCTCTTCTGGGAAAGGTGATGGGGGAAGGCGGGAAGGAGAACATGGCTTCACAGGCCAACCTGACTGTTTGGCGGCTGGGTTGGAATTGCGAGGCTGCGTACAGGCGCACGTCGGGTTCTTATGAATTCTGTCCTAATGATTTATTAACCCATTTAATAAGTGATCAAACAGCTACAGGGGCTGAGCTCTGAGAGTCATTCACGGCGGAGGGATTCCTCTTTGAATTGCTGGAGTCTTTGACCGCGGCACGTCGGCTCAGCCTGCCTTTGAGCTCCACTCGAGACAACAAATGGCCTCTGGACTGTGCTGACTCTCGGTTCTCTGAAGGCCCCTTTAGGCCGATCTGGGTCCTCTGACAAGCCCTGCTGGGAAGGGGCCTTCCTCCTGGCCCTGCACTCGCCTTGTTTCCAGCCTCTGGTGTGGAGGGGAAAATCAGGAGAGCAACCAGAGCTTGCTGCATTACAGCTATTCTCTGCTTCCCAGGGGGCAGAGCTTGAGTTAGAGCAGCCCCAACGCTGCTCTAACTTACACCAGGGGTCAGGCAGCCCCAGAATGCAGGAGCGCAAAGGGAACTTAAAGCCACCAAACTCCTTTCCTTCCCCAAGCACAGGGAGAGGGGAGCTGAGAATCAGACCCACAACTGAGCCAGTGCTCGTGCCCCACTCGGAGAATGAGAGATGGGGACGGTGTGTTAGACACACACTATGGGTGTGTCTCTGTAAAGCTAGAAAGCCCATGAGCATGTGACTGCGCATGTGAGGAAAGAGGGAGGTGTGCAAAGGAAACTGGTATGAAGTGGAGAGGAAAGCTAGAAAAATCTGTGTGTGTGAGAGCCCAGAGAGATACAAGGGAGTCTGTGGGGGGTGTTCGCAGTGGTAGAACTGTAGGTTCTGGGCGTGAGGGAGAACTGGAGAGGCACGGAGGTGCCGTGAGCGGGAGCGGGCTTGGTCTGGGAAAAGAACGACCCCCGATCTCACCATTCGCTGTCCAGCAGTCAGGCATGTGGGACGAGGCCCAGCTAACCAGGCGCTTCAGTAAATCCCACTGCAGGAACAGCCCGTCTCGGCAAAGCCCTGCCTGGCACTGGGTGGGAATGGGAGCCCTGCCTGAACGGCTTTCCTAACCCAAACGGCTCTGAAGGTCTCTGCGCAGCAATATCTGCTGTGTAAACACAGAGGAAATTTGGGTTTTAGTAGCAAACGGTCCCTGTTCTGTGTTTCCTACTCTCCTTTGGCACAAGCTGTATTGCTCCTACCTGGTTAATTTCATGCCATAGCGTGTTGTTTGTCATGCAGGCCTTTTCTTCATTGCCTTCCCCTGCTCCTGGGAGCCGTCCGTTTCAGAGGAAATGCCGTTGTCTTTAGCAGAGTCGAGCCCTACGCACCAAGTAACACCCCTGGCTCCAATCTCGGCGCTGTTCTATTTTCCAGAGATTTCTTTCTCTGGTTTTAATGCCACAGAGGAGCTAAAGCAAGACAAGCAGCAGCCGGGTGTAGTCACGCTGTTGCCAGAGACGGGAGGCGTTTGTGCAGGTCTGATGCTACGGACACGCCAGCTCCTCAGCAGATGATAAAGCCTGGAGTGTGTCAGGTACTGTTGATGGCAAGTGCCCTCAGGCCTGTGCTCACTGGGATCGTACTGGAGTGGGAAAGCGGGCTGCAGCAAGTGGTGATGGGGCTTCAGTAGGGGGCGCTCTCCGCTCAGAGCTAGTGCTGTGCGACGGGGGGGCGGTGCTGTTGAAAATACCGTTTTCGCAAACCAAGCTGAGGTCCCGGCCGCTCGTGATGAGGAAAGTTCCCGTTGCATTTTCCGCAGGTCAGGGCATTCGCCTCGGTGGCCAACTCCGTTCCTACGTGGCCACGCTGCTTCCGTCCGATGCCGAATTTGTCTTTGCACCTGGTATGAAACTGCTGGGAAGTGTTTGATGTGAGCTGTTTAACAAGCCCAGAGGTGGCTGCATTTTAGCAGCGGATGAAATTGTATCTCCGTCTTCCAAACTGGAATAATTATACCTCCTTTCTTCCCACCCTTGGTTTATTCAGACTGTGAGCTCTGCAGAGCAGGGGCTGTCTCTCGCTTAGTGTCTGCACAGCGCCCAGCACGATGGGGTCTCCGTTCTCAGTCAGGGGTCTTGGCAGCGCCTGCCACAACAGGGTTGGTGGTCTGTGCAGCGCCTGGCACCAGGGGGACTCAAATCTCCTTAGCTTATAATAGACACTGGGACCCTTTAGGCTGAAAATCTCACCACATAAGTACTCCACTTAGGAGCATCTGGGAAACTGCAGACTCGATGGCCAATACATTACACCCGTTAGTGACGATTTCTCTGGGGCAATCTCTATTCTAGGTGGAACTGTGGCTTATTTCCCTGGTTCCAATCATCCTATTCAATGCCGCTCAATCCACAGGCCTCTTTTTCTGTTGATGTAAAAGTCGCAGCTTCGGCCGTGCAGGTCCCTGGCATTGACACAGACACGGGACCCCGAGACAGGGCCAGCGTCACTGTTTCTTTACCACGATTGTGTTTTCTGTTGCCATTTACTGCGCTGGGGTGGCATTTGCTAGATCCCCAGGCCAGAAGCCATCGCTGTGACCATCCAGCCTGACCCTGCTGCATAACCCAGGTCAGAGCCCTGCCCCCAGTTCATTCCTAGAGCAGAGCTTTTCGGGGCAGTGATGGAGAATCGACCCCCAGCCTTGGTACGTTGTTCCGAGGGGCTATTTCCGAAAGAGGCACTGGAGCAGATTGGTGGCTGGTTTGAGGAAGCAGCAAGTGATCTTGGGGGGCTTTCTCGTGATCAAGGGTTTGGATGGAACTTGCTGGTTTTGGCCACATGCTGCTGCTACCTAGGGGCTGTAGGAGCCACAAAATACCAAATCAAACCAGTGCTGGTTCCCCCCGGGAGGAGTTTTCTTTGTTTCAAGCACCAGAGCCCAGGACGCCGTAAAGAGGTGCGGCCGAGATCCCTTCAGCAAAAGGGCAACTGGGGATCTTGATTTCACGTTCACGTGTTTGGGCGACTTCGGGGGTGGGGGGAAGAGACGTGTTTCCCCACGTTGGGAATGTTCAAAGGAAGAAGGAGAGTGACCGACCGAGAAATTGGCCTCCTGGAAGGGAACAGGCTCTGCCACTGGCATGCTGGGTGACCTTGGGCAAGTCCCTGCACCTCCGTGCCTCAGTTTCCCCTCCCACCCTTTGTTATTTAGACTGTAATCTCTTTGGGGCAGGAACTGCCTCTTAATGTTTGTGCAGGGCCTATCTCTGGTGCTTATACAGACCCTATTCGCATAGTAACTGAGTCCCTTGCACTCTTCATTACGTACTACTGAGGCCCAGAGAAACGGCAAATCTTGCCCGAGGTCGTACGTGAAGTCTGTGGTGGGGCAGAGAATTGAACCTGGGTCTCCGGAGTCAGGCAAATACCCCCCATGGTGCAGCCTAGGCTCATGTGTCCAGCGGCGCCAGGGAAGCATTCACACTGTTGTAAAAGGCACTGGTAAGACCTCGCCCGGATACTGTCTGATTCTGGTCACCGATAAATTCAGACTGGAGCAGGTGCCAGGCAGGTCGGGGAATGGGGGACCTGTCTTAGGAGAGGAGACAGAGCGGCTGCCTCAAGGTAGCCTAGCAAAGCGAAGGCTGAGAAGGGAGCTGATCGTGCTCTATGAATACAAGGAGGAACCCGCCGGGCAGCAGAAGAGCCAGTAATGCTCAGGGCAAGGCTGGCACAAGACCAAAACTGGATGAACTGGCCGGGAACAGATCAGGGCTGTCCATGAGAAGCCGAGGACGGAGGGTCTGGGACAGTCTGCAGGGAGGGCAGCAAGCCAGCTCATGTGCCGATGGAGCGGGATGAGATGAGGGAGTCACTGCGATCCTTCCAGCCCTGGGTCCTTTATTACAATGAGTCCTAGACCCATGCGCCTAACCCCTGCCCCGCCCATCCTCTCCTCCACAAAGGGACCCCGATCTCTGTTGGGGTCTCTAGGCATGGCTGTGTGTGTTCTGGGTCGGTGCAGCACCTGCCTTGCTCTCTGACTGGCTCCTAGGCACTACACCTAGAAAAGAACGTACAGCACCATGCACAGCGGGGTCCTGGTTCATAACTGGGGTGCCTAGGTGTTACTATAATACACCTCATAAATAACACACACACAGATGAATAAGTGACTCAGGGAAAATCTGCCATGGAAAAGCATTCAGCTGTAAGGATGCTAAANGGGGCTGTCCATGAGAAGCCGAGGACGGAGGGTCTGGGACAGTCTGCAGGGAGGACAGCAAGCCAGCTCGTGTGCCGATGGAGCGGGATGAGATGAGGGAGTCACTGCGATCCTTCCAGCCCTGGGTCCTTTATTCCAATGAGTCCTAGACCCGTGTGCCTAACCCCTGCCCCGCCCATCCTCTCCTCCACAAAGGGACCCCGATCTCTGTTGGGGTCTCTAGGCATGGCTGTGTGTGTTCTGGGTCGGTGCAGCACCTGCCTTGCTCTCTGACTGGCTCCTAGGCACTACACCTAGAAAAGAACGTACAGCGCCATGCACAGCGGGGTCCTGGTTCATAACTGGGGTGCCTAGGTGTTACCGTAATACACCTCATAAATAACACACACACACATGAATAAGTGACTCAGGGAAAATCTGCCATGGAAAAGCATTCAGCTGTAAGGATGCTAAACACAAGTTTTTTGTCTCGTCCCTGGGGTCAGTAAGTTGTTTGTGGCTCAAAGCTCCTGGTTCCGAGTGGAAGAACAGCAGCAGTTTTGTGAGTTGGCGACTTTAGCTCGGCTCCGATAACAAGTTCAGTTAAGTCTTTCCATTGGGTGTTTTATGAAGAGCTGCTGTCTGGCCGTTAAATGCAAATGGATTTGTTAAGAATATAGTCTCAGGTTTTAAACCCACTGTGTGTAATGCATGCAAATATGAGCAGCCTCTTAAATAGCTCTTAAATAATTAATCCCTGCTTAATGATTAGCTAGTGAATCCTATGAAATGGAAAGTAAATGCACATCGCAGACACCTTTAAAAGTGTTACTAAAGAAACCGATCTGAGCTTTGAAATTCTTCATGTAGGGAATCCCTCCTGGTAACAAACTTGTCACCTGAACTTCCCCCTCTTGGGCAATGTTAAGAAAGGAATTCTCGAACTAGCTGAAGGGGCAGTGCCGAGATTAGGGCAGAATTGCAGGGTCCTTGCAAGAGATGTTAGCAGGGGAGTGTGTGTTAGTGGTTGGAGCAGGTTGGCCAACTATTTCCGGTTGGCGACCTCTTATTTGAAGTCGGAAATGTTCGTGACCCCCTGGCCTGGCCAATACAAGTGCGAGTACAAATTGTATCAAGGCTAAGCCAATGGAAGTGACTTGGCGTGGAATCCTTGACCTTGAAAGGTCAGCGTGCGTGGAAGTGAGATTTTCTTTGCTTTCCATTGCACTAAAGATATTCGCTGCCTCCCGAGCTCCCCACCACCACTGGAGAAACCCTGGGTTGGAGCAAGGAACCGGCAGTCAGGGCCGAGAGTGAGCCGAACTCTCCTCCCAATTAAGGTTTCATTAATTAACATCTGTGCAGCTGGTTAAGATCGCTGATGAGTGGCTCTGGAGAAGGGAAGGGGATTATTAAGCATCAAGTGCTGAGCCGTTTGGCTAGTGACTGGAGAGGCTTGTCAGGCAGCTGGTGTGAAAAGGGCTGAGGCTCTTTTGATGAATGGTGTTTGCTTTCTCCCTGTCTCTCTTCCCCCTGGCCGGGATCTGCGCCTTCAATCATCTCGGCCGGGAGAAAGCGGAGAACGGCCGGGGAAGAATGACTTCAAACAGCCCTGCGAAGAGAGACCCTGCGACAGAGATGAGCTCGCTCAGCGAGGAAATCGGCAAAGAGAACGCGCCTTGGAGCGAGTTCCGGAGTCGCGTGCTGCCCTCCGGGGGTGCGATGGTATTTCATGTTCCCGTGAGCGTGGAGGAGATGGGCAGGTCCCGGCTGACATGGCGGAGTTACAGTCATTGGGATCGGGGGTGGTGGTAATTTAGAAGGGTGCTACAGAGAGGAAAGGGCGTGACTTGCTTGCATTAGAGGAGCAGCGTGAGCGCCGGATTGGGAGCCAGGACTCCTGGGTTTTATTCCCAGCTCTGACACTGACTTCCTCTGGGAGCATGGTCAGCTTACCTCCGCCGTCTCGCTTCATGCCTCAGTTTCCCCATCTGTGAATTGGGGGTGGTAACGCTGACCGACCTTGCACGGGGTTCAATCCTGGCCCCAAGGACTTCAGTGGGAGCAGCCGACAGAAATGCTCAGGAAGGCCCTGCAAGGAGCTCTGAGTTCTGCCCAGGTGGAATTATTTGCATTGTTATTACGCAGCGACAAGGAGTCTAGAAAGCACAGGTTTTCCAGGAGTCCTGACTCCCCCAGCCTTGCTCTGCTCAGTAGGCCATGCTCCCTGCTAGCCCAGCACCGCCCTGGGAGGGAGAGATGGTTGATTCGGAGATCAGCACCTTTAAGGTTAGATGGGACCATCACAGCCATCTAGACTGACATCCTGGGTACACAAGTCAGAGGATAACACTGAGTGATTCCTCTGTCCAGTCTGTCACTCTGGTTTGAGCTAGATCGTCTCTGTTGGAAAGAGAACATCCAATCTTCCTTAGCGCTGGAGAATCCACCACCTTCCTAGGGAACTTGTTCCCAGGCCTGCAACTGTTGAGAGCACACGCTCCTCTGAGCACTCCTCGCTGGCCACTTTGGGAGGTGCATTGGTAAGCTTGTGGGAAGTTGTGCTGATCTGTTTGCTCGGTCAGAGTGCAATGCAAACCCCTATCATTTGTCTTACGGCAGCTAATATTTTCCTTTGTGATTTTTTTTTTTCCCCCAGCTCCACCGAATTGCAGCCTTTTGTTCTCCAGGAACCAGTATTTCGTTCTTTTCCAAGCTCGAGTTTAGCCCCGGATTTCCAACAGACAACTTGGGGTTTTGGGCAGTGGGTTTGGAAGTACATGAGCTCCACCTCGGTGCCAGTGGCAGGAGAGTGAAGCAGTTGTAGAGAGTTGGTGCTTCCCATCGCAGGGTGCCAGCTGGGGTGAATTCCACCGCCTTCTCCTTCATGCAAATATGCTGTAAAAATACCTCTGGAGACACTGCTTGGGGCATTCATGCTCTACCAGGGCATTCCACTCTCCACTGATTCATCACAACGGCACAGGCTTGCTGGCATTTTGGTTTTAGATGGGCCGAGTCGACAGTGTCGGGGGTGCAGCAAGGGAAGAGATGAACCATGGGGAGGGAAGTAACTGGGAAAAGATGGGGGAGGAATTTGAGCAGAGGTAGCAAAGTCCAGTCGGTTTGGAAGGAAGCAGCTTAGCACAGCTGGGGCTGGGGGCAGCCCAGGGCTGGGAGAGCGGTGAGGCTGGGGGGCTCTGGAAGAGCGGGGAGCTCATGGCTGGGAGAGCATTGAGGCTGGGGGGCTGGGGGAGGGGGGGGCTGGGGGCTGGGGGGCCCCGGCAGGGCTGGGAGGGCCGGGCGGCGGGGGGGCCCTGGTAATGCGGGGAGCTGAGGGCTGGGGGGCTCTGGCAAAGCGGGGAGCTCAGGACTGGGGGGCCCTGGCGAAGCCGGGACCCCAGGGCCGGGGGGCCCTGGCGGCGCGAGGATCTCAGGGCCGGGGGGCTCTGGCAGAGCGGGGGGCGAAGGGGGGGGAGGGCAGTGGGGGGGGGGGGTCCTGGCAGGGCGGGGAGCTCAGGGGTGGGAGAGCAGGGAGGTGGGGGGGCTTGGGCAGAGAGGGAACCTCAGGGCCGGGGGGCCGTGGCAGAACGGGGGGATCAGGGCTGGGAGGGCCGGGCGGCGGGGGGGCGCGGGCGGGGCGGGGGCCGGAGGGCTGGGGGGCCCGGGCAGAACGGGGAGAGCAGGGCTGGGAGAGCGGTGAGGCTGGGGGGCCCCGGCAGGGCTGGGAGGGCCGGGCGGCGGGGGGGCGCGGGCGGGGCGGGGGCCGGAGGGCTGGGGGGCCCGGGCAACGCGGGGAGCTCAGGGAGGGGGGGCCGTGGCAGAACGGGGGGACCAGGGCGGGGCGGGCAGTGAGGAAGGGGGGCCCTGGCAGAACGGGGAGCTCAGGGCCGGGAGGAGAGTGGAGAGCGGGGGGCGCAGGGCTACGGGGCCCTGGAAGAACGGGGAGATCAGGGCTGGGAGCGCAGTGAGGCTGGGGCCCCCTGGCAGAACGGGGGGACCAGGGCGGGGCGGGCAGTGAGGAAGGGGGGCCCTGGCAGAGTGAGGAGCTCAGGGCTGGTGGGCTCTGGCAGAGCGGGGGGCTCGGGGCGGGGGGGCCCTGGTAATGCGGGGAGCTGAGGGGTGGGAGAGCAGTGAGGCGGGGGGGCGCTGGCGGGGGGGGGAGCGCAGGGCCCGGGGGCCGCCGCAGCACGGGGAGATCAGGGGTGGGAGAGCAGGGAGGTGGGGGGGCTTGGGCAGAGAGGGAACCTCAGGGCCGGGGGGGCCGGGCGGCTGGGGGGGCCCGGGACGGCGGGGCGCGCGGGGCGGGGGGGCGGGGGGGGGGGCCCGGGACGCCGGGGGGCCCTGGCAGGGCGGGGAGCTGAGGGCGGGGAGAGCAGGGCTGGGAGAGCAGGGCGGCGGGGGGGGCGCGGGGCGGGGAGAGCAGGGCGGGGGGGCCCGGGCAGAGCGGGGAGCCCAGGGCGGGGGGGCCCGGGCAGGGCTGGGAGGGCCGGGCGGCGGGGGGGCCCTGGCAACGCGGGGTGCACGGTGCTGGGGGGCACTGGCAGAGCGGGGAGCTCAGGGCCGGGGGGCCCTGGCAGAGCGGGGAGCTCAGGGCCAGGGGGCCCTGGCAGAACGGGGAGATCAGGGCTGGGAGAGCAGTGAGGCTGGGGGGCCCTGGCAGGGCTGGGAGAGCAGTGAGGCTGGGGGGCCCTGGCAGAGCGGGGAGCTCANTTTTGACCAGTGAGACTTGACACTTCCTGGCGTTTGCTTCGAGTTCGGGGTGTGAAGACACCAAAAATTGAGCCGAAACCATAAATTAGCCTCCTGTTTGATCACAGCTGGGGGTAGATTCACCCCAAAAGTCCATGAACCTTTCAAGTAATGCAGGCTGGATTTTGTAATCCAAGTCACTCACGTCCTGTCTCTTCCCCTTCAGTGATGATTCTCTGCTGTTCCCTTCGCTGCTGGTAATAACAGTCACGATAGCTTGGAGACAGTAAAAACGATGTTGTTGCTTTTGCAGGCAGGTCAAAGGCTGTCTGTTCTGCCCCATAAAACCACCGGATTTGTCGCATCTCACTTTCCCTGGCTAGAGGTGTTTCTTTCATGGCTTTAGTGCCTATTCAGACTGCGCAGAAGTGTCTGTTGTCTCTGGTGAAACACTTCCTGTTGTCAGCCAGTGGGGCCAACTTTCACACTTTTATTTATCGCGAGTCTCGGGATACCCGGTGATCTCATGGGATGATGGGAGCATCTCTGCTTTCACTCTTAAAGTTACTTCCTAGCCCTCCTGCTTGTGGAGAAATGCAAATGCCCTGCCCCCTGACGGCGCAGAAACCGGACCCCAAACGTGGTATTATTTACAGTCGCGTATTTTTAAGCTGATCTCATCGTTCTGGGGGACCTGACTCATGGTTTTTTAACTCTTGGCATTGGCAATACTGTGTTACTTTGGCCACAATGCATGTTAAGGTTCCATGAATAAATAGTTTCTAAAGGGTTAATGCAGGATGAATGGAGGGACAGTCTTTTTGTTCTGTGTCCGCTCAAGGCCTAGCACATCCGGGGGGCTCCTAGGTGCTGCTGCAATAGAAATAATCACCCCTAGCTCTTATCTAGGGCTTTTCATTCCCAGCTTTCAACGTGCTTTACAAAGCAGGTCAGGATTCTACAGGTGGGGAAACTGAGGCACGGCGGTGACGTGACTTGCAGGCCAGTAGCGGGACTAGAACCCGGGTCTCCGGAGTCAAAGTCCTGCGCTCTATCCACTAGGCAAAACTGCCTCTCTCTAATAACAACAAGGTGATAAACAGACTGCAGACAGGAGTGGTATATGTTACAGAAGGACAAAAACTCTCCCTCGTTCCATCACGATTGATTAACGGTGCATTAAAAACATGTCTGAATTGGGTATTAACCCATTATGAACTATTTAGAAATGGAACCTTCATGTGACGTGTGACCATGTGATTTTGGAGGTAAACACCGGCTGCGTTGGCCACTGGGAGGTTCTGCGTGGCCTCAAACGGGAGGGGCGAGATCTATGAGCCGAGCTTTCAATTCAAATGTGACGCAGGTGTAAGAGCCACTAGCTCTCTGGGAACGTTGGTTGGTTCAGGAAAGAACCGCTCAGCGCCGCTGCCCGGGTAATCCTGCCACTGCCACTTGCGGACTGAAGATGGGTGGGAGGTCTGGTGGTTACAGGACTGGGCTGGGACTCAGGAGATCTGGCTTCGATATCCAGTCTTGTCCCGGGCAAGTCAGATTGGGGCCTAGATACTCTGACAGCCTCCCATTGCGGATCTGGCCTGGAACATCTTCGTGCCTCAGTTTCCTTTCTGTAAAAAGAGGATAAGAAGCCTTCCTTTGTCCGTCGTGCCTAGATTGCAAACTCTACTGGGATCGTTCTTGTTACGTGTCTGTGCACGATGGGGCTCTCACCTCAGTTGTGGCCTCTAGAGCAGTGGTTCTCAGCTGGGGAACGTGTGCCCCTGGGGGTGAACAAAGGTCTTCCCGGGGGTACTCAACTCGTCTTGATCAGCGTTTCTCAACCTGGTGGTTACAGGACTTGCAAGTGCAGGGCCGGCCATAGGGGCTGGCAAGCAGGGCAGCTGCCCAGGGCCTGACCCCACAGGGGTCTCTGTGAAGCTAACTTACATGCTTCAGCCCCGGGCGGCGGGGCTCGGGCTTCAGGCAAGGCTCACAAGTGGAAAAAACCAGCTCAAGTATCGCACTGAAATGTAACTACAATATATTCCAATCCATTTATGTTCTAACGATATGGTAAAAATTAGGAAGTCCGCCATTTGTCAGTACTAACAGGCTCTGACACTTTTCTATTTCTATGTCTGATTTTGTAAGCAAGTGGTTTTTAAGTGAGGTGAAACTTGGGGTGTGCAAGACCAATCAGACTCCTGCAAGGGGTACAGTCGTCTGGAAAGGTTGAGAGCCGCTGGCCTAGACAGAGCAGCTGCAGCATCGTTCTCCACAGGACTGAAGAGCACTTTGCAGAGCTGGGCAGCTGTCATTTCCCCCCGGTTTACAGATGAGCAAACTTGGGCACGTGATTTGGCCAAGATCACAAAGTGACTCAGTGGCAGAGCAGCTGTATTCTCTCGCTGCTGCTTATGAAGTAGTGGGACAGTTTTCTGACCCCGGGCCTGTCCTCTGACCACTAGGTAACTGTGTGCACATTGAGAGTGCAAGTTACTAGCATAAAATGACCTATGGTACCGTCTATGCTCTGGGGCCCTAATCATGGGCTAGAGCTGCTTTGAATCGTGAGCTGCTTTCGAGATCTAAGTCACAGAAACGTTAGACGATAGCAGAAGTTACGCCGTTCTAGAATTACATAATGCAGTTATACGCCCTGCACAGCTTAATGCAGCAGGGAAAGCAACGAGGAGGCGGATGGAGACCGGAGGCAGAGACACAGAGAGCAAAAAGCTGTGCAGAAGCTTCGTGCGTGCGTAGTGGGGAGATGGCAGGGAAGGGAGACAAGAAGACTGTTCTGGATAACTGGAAGGAGCCAGAGATCGAGAGATACCAGATACCGAGAGAGTGGTTAGGGCAAGAAGTAACCCGGTTTTGTTGGCTGTTAGACGGTGGTAGGCTTGTGCCACCCGCCTGGCAAACCTGAGTTGAGAGACTGACTCTAAACGTGACGCTCCAGTGGGTCCCAATGGATGCCAGCAACGTAGGAAACGCCTTCTCCCCACTCCAGCCCATATAATAAAAACCTTCGAGAGCCCAGGAGCTGAAACTGGCCACGTGTGGGTGGACTGGTGACTCGCTGCTCCATCTTCCTCCACAGTCTGATCTTAAATTCTGGGGTGCTTTGTTCTCCGTGGCACTGCTCCGGCATGGGAAAGGGGCTTCCAAGTGAGCGTCAGTTACATTTGCGCCCACTGTAACAAGGCCCTTTATGCTGCTGGATGGCTGCAAAGAGGCCTGAGTGTACATGAGAACCGGGCCCGTGCGGATCTAAAATTGCAGTTCTCCCCTTGATAGATCGCTCGGAAATAGACCAGAGTCCACTGAGGAGTTTTCTGGGCTTTGGACCAACTTAACGGAGAGATGGGGAACGTTAAAACGAGAGAGAGAAACAAACAGGCCCCAGTATCATTTTTTCCCTTCCCCTCAGTTGTTCCTATTGTCCCTAGGAGACGACTTGCTCGGAAAGATGAAGGTGATTTTAATAGGGTCTAATGTTGTCATGGAGACAACTGCTCCGTTGCTATTAACTGCGATCATGCCAGCTATTATCCTGGTAAAAAGAGTGTGAAGAAATTAATTTATCAGCGGCACCCAGGAATTGTGGAGGCTGCTTCTTTTTTTTTGGTGGAAAGTCTATTACATTGTCTTGTATCAATGGATCGGTGCCTGTCTGCCTGCCTGAGTCGGCACGCACCCTGCTAGGCCAGGGGTGAGGTCCCAAAGGAGGTATTTCAAAGGAGCTTTCCCCTCCGCTGCTTCCTCTGAAGTTCTGTTTGAAATTCACAGGGAAATAAAGCAGCGGTGGTGTTAGATGTTGGTAGAAAACTGTTAATGGGAACGAATCCATCTTGGAAACGGTTCACACTTAGACAACAGAAACAGAAAGAAGGGGTGGTGGGGGCAGATAACTGGGAGTCAGGACACCTGGGTTCTATTCCCAGGCCTGGAAGGGAATTGGGGTATAGGGGCTACAGCAGAGGAGGCGGGGATGGGTGTCAGGACTGCTGGGTTCTGTTCCTAGCTATGGGAGAGGAGTGGCGATCTAGCGGTTAGGACAGGGGAAATCGTAATAATGCTTAACTCCGATATAGTGTTTTTCCTCAGTGGATCTCAAAGCGCTTTACAAAGACGGTCAGTAGCATTATCCCCATTTTACAGATAGGGGAAGCTGAGGCACGGAGCGGGGACGTGACTTGCCCAAGGTCACCCAGCGGCCGAGCTGGGAATAAACTCCGGTGTCCCTGCCCACTAAGCTACGCTGTGTTCCTCGGGGTGAGGCTCTGCCACTGCCTGGGAGCAAGTCGCCTCCCCTCCATTTCCCCATGTATCCCAGCGCTAACACGGGGCTGAGGCTGAGTTTTCAGATCCACGGACGGAAGCACTAGGGAGAGGCATGTATCCCCTCTCTGGTGTGCACGACCCTCCCTGTGCAGACTCCGTCTCCTAACAGAGGCCGGGAACCTACCAGACGTACTTTTTTGCCTACAGGAGGAAAAAAACCTTTCCTGTTTGCACCCATGCGCAGCCCCAGCATGCTCCCAGCCCAAGCCATTCCCAATAAACTGGCGCTTGTTCCTCTTCCATAAATAACCAACTCCGGGCCAGGAGGAACCATTGTGCTCATCTGGTCCGACCTCCTGTGTACCACGAGCCAGAGAATTGCCCCAGGATCATTCCCAGAGCAGAGCTTATAGACAAAAACCATGATCCCTCTCTCTAAATATATCAGAGGGATAAATACCAGGGAGGGAGAGGAATTATTTAAGCTCAGTACCAATGTGGACACAAGAACAAATGGATATAAACTGGCCATCAGGAAGTTCAGACTTGAAATTAGACAAAGGTTTCTAACCATCAGAGGAGTGAAGTTCTGGAACAGCCTTCCAAGGGGAGCAGTGGGGGCAAAAGACATATCTGGCTTCAAGACTAAGCTTGATAAGTTTATAGAGGGGATGGTATGATGGGATAGCCTAATTTTGGCAATTAATTGATCTTTGACTATTAGCGGTAAATATGCCCAATGGCCTGTGATGGGATGTTAGATGGGGTGGGATCTGAGTTACTACAGAGAATTCTTTCCTGGGTGTCTGGCTGGTGAGTCTTGCCCACATGCTCAGGGTTTAGCTGATCGCCATATTTGGGGTTGGGAAGGAATTTTCCTCCAGGGCAGATTGGCAGAGGCCCTGGGGGTTTTTCGCCTTCCTCTGCAGCGTGGGTCACGGGTCACTTGCTGGAGGATTCTCTGCACCTTGAAGTCTTTAAACCACAAGTTGAGGACTTCAGTAGCTCAGACATAGGTCAGGGGTTTGTTACAGGAGTGGGTGGGTGAGATTCTGTGGCCTGCGTTGTGCAGGAGGTCAGACTGGAGGATCATAGTGGTCCCTTCTGACCTTGGAGTCTGAGTCTGAGTCTGGTTTACAAATGGCCAGGGATGGAGAATTTACCATCACACTTAGTGAAGTTTAAGCCTAACAATTCATTTCCAGAGGCCTCCGTTTGCCTCTCATCCGAAGGAAAAATTCCAAGTGGCTGCCGTGGAGTGAGACCTCGGGGCGCACTCATCCCAGAAACTGAACGGGGTGACCTATGGCTGGGATCCCAGATGGCCAAAGCAACGAGCGAGGATATTCGAACTTTGGTGAAGTCCCTGGCCCTGGTCCTCAGCACCGTCACCCTCAGAAAGAGGGAATGGGAGGATAGCTGGACAGCGAGCTGTTTAGCACGACATTCAAGTGCACTAGGAACTCTGTTTGCACTAGCAGAGTCTGCGTGCAGCCATGAATGCGTGCAACACGTTAGTGCACTTTAGAAATCTCACCTCTGTAGCATGCGTTGCTGCTCCATGGAGACAAACCCAAAGTCTGTGTCTAAGGGATGCTCTGCACACAGTTGTTGTACTGGTATAACTATCTTGGTTACGGGTGTGATTTGATTTTTTTTTTTTAAACCCGCAAAAATGAAGGTGATTGATTTCGCTGCCAAGCGGTCAGGAAATGCAGCTGAGCACTGTGTGCAGAATGTGTATGATTTTTTGGAGGGGAAGGGGGGAGTTGGTTTGCGTCCTGTCTCAGTCTCATCCATGCATGCTCGTGGCGGCAATCAGCGCATTTCATCCAACCCACGTAAATAAAACTAAGGAAAGCGAAGGAGGCTTCTCCATCCAGTGGAACCTGCAGGGGGGATTCAGGGAGTTACATTAGTGACCCTAGTTAAAATCTGACTCAGATAATGGTGGGTTAATTCCTAGGCTCTTATTTCTAATGATCACAAGAGGCCAGGGCCAGGACAGTGGTGCTTCCCGGGCATCTCTGACTCCTAGCATCTTACTGGGGCTTTGGGGGCGTGTGCTGTGTCTCTCGCCCCCCGACGCTTTGTTCGTCTCGTCTATTTAGATTGGCAGCTCTTCAGGGCAGGGACTGTCTCCTGCTCTGTACAGCGCCTTGCCCAGTGGAGACCTGGTTCGCTTGGTCCTTGGGCATACCATAATAAACAGGATTAATGCTTCCTCCACACTGCCCCTGACACCGCCGCGCCCGTAGCGCTGCCCTGGGACCTTGACTCAGACGAGGGCGCCATGGAGAGCCCCTGTTTAAGTGCTGACGCCCCTGGACCCTGCTGAGTTTCTGAGCACTGTCCTGACTTGAGCGCAAGACGGTGGTGCTTCAGGCCACAGGGGCGGAAGCAAAGGCCTGTGTACTGCAGGGGAGAGGGGGTTTGGAGGGCTGATCAGATCTGAGACCCTGAGAGCGACTCCATTCAGTTTATAGATGCGGTGCAGCTGGTGGTGTGTATTTCACTGGCAGGCGGCAAAGCAGAGCGATTCTTTTGTCCTTGCACCAAAGTGCAAGTCTTCTCCCAGCAAACCCATCAGCTCAGGAGCTTGAGCACCTGCCAGAGAAAGTCAGCGGCGAGGGAACTTGCAGTCGCTGGGCTGTTTGCAAGCCTCGCTCCAGTCGGCTGCGCCACGCTTCACAACCCAGCGATACTGCGGGGCTGAATTCAACACCCGAGCTTGACAACTCTTGTAATGAAGCGTCACGGATGACCGAGAAGCTGAAGTGAGCCCCCCAGCTGCAGCTGCTGAAGCACAGCCTGGCTGCTGGGTTTTTCCCCCCCTCCCCCACTAAAACAACGGCCAGTTTCTCTCTGGCTCCCGGAATGTGCTGTTTGTGGTGACGAACGCCTGCACGGGGGGGCTTTATACTCACAAGAGCAGCGCACAGAAGTAGTTCAGCTGTCCATGTAGAGCCGATGATGCAATGACGGTCTCTCTGTTCGGTGCATGTACAGCGCCAGAGCCAATAGGATGCTGATCCATGACTCCTAGTGGCTACGGTAATACAAATAATTAATAATCATTGGATCGTACCATCCAGCATATGTGCCCCATCTCCTTTCGCAGGTTCCAGGAATGTGGCTTCTCTTCTCTTTCCCGGTGCCGTGCCGTGATCTTTGCTTTATTTGTATTATTACTTAGGCCGCGCCAGGTGCTTTCCCCCTATACCGCAGGCAGGTCCTTCTCTCAAGGGGCTTATATTGAACTCTGACAACAGGAATGGGAGAAGTGAGCCATGGAACATGGAGCAATCCGTGTGGCAGAGCAGCCGAGGGCTGGAAAGTTGAGCAAGAAGCAATAGGGTGGTTAAGGAATTCCGCCAAGCAGGAGAGGGCCGGCTGCACTCGGGGCCGGAGGTTGTTCCGGGTATCTCAAAAGGCAGGCAGTGTGGGAGACAGGGTGACAGCATCAGCACTGGTGTAAGGCCCATGGTGAAATGGCACCGGCATAATTACCTTGATACAAACAATCCAGCTTGATCTGGGAATTTACCCACATAAGATGCATCTGCATTAACCTCTAGCAATATGGGCTTGTGTTGGTCTAACTGCCGTGGTGTGTGAATTGCCTTCGTGGAGACAGGGCCTACAGGAGCAGCTGGGAGACAGGCTATGGGGAAGCATAAGGATCCAGGTTAGGGCCGAGGCAGTGGCGGCTCCAAGCGCGTGCCTGGGGCGGGAAGCCGCAGGGGGCGCCCTGCCGGTCCCTGCGAGGGCGGCAGTCAGGCTGCCTTCGGCGGCATGCCTGTGGGAGGTCCGCGGATTTGGCGGCAATTCGGCGGCGGGTACGCCGAAGCCGCGGGACTGGGGATCTCCCGCAGGCATGCCGCCGAAGGCAGCCTGCCTGCCGTGCGTGGGGCGGCAAAAAAGCTAGAGCTGCCCCTGGGCCGAGGTGTG
Organism: Platysternon megacephalum; assembly: GCA_003942145.1. Lineage (NCBI taxonomy): Eukaryota > Metazoa > Chordata > Testudines > Platysternidae > Platysternon > Platysternon megacephalum. The sequence goes on from QXTE01000407.1 coordinate 478,264, forward strand.
TGTATGTATGTAAATAAAGGAAGAGTCAGAGCTTAAAAGTGAGGAAGTCAATGAAAGGATGTTTTAGGAAGTCAGCCTGGCTGGAGGACAACAAGGTGATGAAGGCAGTAGTCCCAAGGGAGAGAGGACCGAAACATGTGCTCGGGTTTAGCAGCTGGCACGGACTACGGAGCAGTCACAGGGAAGAAGCGAGAGCCTCGACGCGGGAGTCGGCCAGAGATGGAATTTGTGGTACAGAAAAGAGTCAACTTCCAAGCTACAAAGGGCCATCGATGGCTGTGCATCCTGGAACTTCGCAGGGCTGAGAGACGGAACAAAAATAGGATCAGAACCTCCGCCTGTGTGAGAGCGGAGAGAACCCAGCAATTCTGTCTGCAGAAGAATAGCTGCTGCTTCCCTCGTTCGTTCCTCAGATAGTCTCCAGGCGCTAATTACCACTGGTGTGTTTGGAAGGATGCCCTGGGCTGTGTGCTTTTGCCTCATCGTAGGAGGCCTGGTGTTTTGTATCAGCAGGAGGTAGATGTAAAGGAACCACAAAACCATAACACCCCCACCCCTCCCGCCCCACTACAATCGGCCTATAGCTGTCGTTATCTTGCTTGGGGAAAAATAAGGATAGTCGGATCCTTTGCTAGATTACCGGATATCCTATCGATCATTTTAATCCTTGGTCCCCCAGTTTGGGGGTTGAAAGGTACACTAAAGAAGGACTCCCAGGGGAGGCCAGCTCCCACGTGCTGTCTCAGTCCATGGGGAGGACACTCCCAGCTCCCACCAGTTGTAACATGGATTTTAACAAATATGGGCCAGCAAATCTTGACGATTGGCCCATGGTCTGACCTTGCTCCCTGCCCCAGCAGCTCTCGGGTGCTGCGACTGAGTCTATGGTCTCGCCCGTGATTTGCTTTAGCCAGGCTGGGATTTAGGAAACCCCAGTGTAGTGGCATTTAGAGTGGGGCCGCCCTGCGCCCTTGAGTAGAAGTACACACGCTGGCTTTGACTGAGCTCGCATTCTAAAAATGCAGCGTCACTGTGGCAGCAAAGGCTAGCTACCCGTGTACGTTCCTGTCCAAGATCCTAGGTACGTACTTGGGCAGGTAGCCTGAGTCGCTGTGGCTACACACTGCTATTTTCACCGCACTGGCTTGATCAGAACTAGCGCCTGTATGTCCACACGAGCCAGAAATTACCCCTCCAAGCTGCAGGGTGGACGTACCCTGAGTTTAGTAAGTCTGGAAGCTGCAGCGTCATGTCTGTGTCTGGCATCCTAAATGAAAGAAATCCCTTTTATCTTCATTGCAACTGAGTAATGCCTCTCTTCTACTGCAAAAGACCCTGCACGGGCTCCTTGGACAACCCTGTAAGCTCAGGGGCTGTTGTAATGTCTCACAGAGCAGTGGCTCTCAGCCTTCCCAGACGACTGTACCCCTTTCGGGGGTCTGATTTGTCTTGCGTACCCCAAGTTACACCTCACTTAAAAACTACTTGCTTACACCATCAGACATAAAATACACGTGTCATGGCCCACTGTTGTTGGAAAAAATGCTGACTTTCTCATTTGTACCTTTATAATTATAAAATAAATCAATTGGACTATAAATATTGTACTTACATTTCAGTGTATAGTCTATTGAGCAGTATAGACAAATCATTGGCTGTATGAAATTTTAGTGTGTACTGACTTGGCCAGTGCTTCTTATGTCGTCCATTGTAGAACTAGGCAAATCTCTAGATGAGTTGATCTGCCCCCTGGAAGATCCCTGCGTGCCCCAGGGGTACGTGAACCCCTGGTTGAGAACCACTGTCATAGCGGGTAGCAGAAGCTCTGAGGCCAGACCATGGGAGGTGGTGTGCTTTTGTCCCACTGGGGGTGAGAATTACATGCTGGACCTAACTGCTTAAACAAAAAGGTCATCTGTGTCGATCTCTCTCCATTTTTAGGACAGACTGGGGGCGGGGAAGGGGGGAGAGTGCAAGGAGATCAGGTTTAAATAGAAACAGACAACTGACCTGCCCACTTCCTCAGGAAATGAACATGGTAAGCTGACCCCTCTCCTCCCCACCACCATCACATGGAAATGGAAGCCAGCCTCTGCCCAACCCTTTTAGAAACGTGTGGGTGGGGATACTGACTCCATTAATAACATCAGCAGGAAATGCTAATTGCAGCAGGAGCAGGATCTTTGCCCAAAAAAGAATTATAGGCCTTGGCCTTCAATTTGCTCTTTGGCTTAATTATTTCTCTTGGTCTCTTTCAAAAGTATTATGAGTCTTTTGAGAAATCAGAAGGAAGAATCAGAGTGAAACCTGCAAGCCAAGTCTCCCCCACCCCCGCCTTTCCCTGGCCGGCCGTTAACACGGGCGAGGAATGATAGCAAAGAAAACAGCTCGTTGTACAGAGCTAATCTCTGATCCCCTCTGGACCTCCTAAACCACCTCAAACCATTCAAATCAGAAAAGGGGAGGGGAAAAGATTTTGCTTTGTCTCCTCAGAACTGGTGGTGCCTAAACAGGAGGCAGAAAAATAATCACTCCATTCATGAGGGGAGATAGACATGTGAGCTTTGCCTGAGATTTTCAAAGGTATCTAAGTGACTTAGGCTCCTAAATAACTTTTGAAAATGGACTTAGGCACCTAGGGAGCTAAATCTCATTAAAAGACAAGGTTCCTATGGCCTCAATGGCAGATTTTAAAAGGTATTTTGCTACCTACAGATGGAGATACATGGTTTTGAAAATCCCCCTGAGCTTCTATGTGCCTAACTGACTAGGCCTCCTTGATGCTACAGTAATACAAATAATAGGTGCCGAAGGTCTAGATCCTCAAAGGTATTAGGTGCCTAATTCCCATGGGAGTTGGGTGCCTAAATACCTTTGAGGATCTGAGCCTAAGGCCCTGGAACTTGGGCACTTTTGAAAATTTTTACCCTTAGTCTTTAACTTTCTTTTTGTTTGACTCTCTGATAGATATGAACGTTAAATGCATCCAAAGGATTATCAACGCTGGCTGACCCAATGGTTGGAGCACAGGACTGGCAGGTAGGAATTCCTTGTCCCAGCTTGTTAGTTTGCGGCAAGATCTCTGGCAAGTACCCTTTCTCTACGCTTCAGTCTCTCCTTCTGTAAAGTGGGGATTCACAGCACCTGACAACTTCCCCACAACAGCCTGCGAGGTAGTTAATCCACAAATATCACAGTTTGCATTTGAGAGTCAGACTGAAAAAAAAAAACGTGGTCAAAACACATGCAGAAAAGCGACAAGAATGCTATCAGCAGAACGAGCTTGTTACCAATGTGGGTGCTTAAGTGATTATCTCACTGGGAGATCTGGATGTTTTAGTAAGCTACCCGCTTTGTCATTTGTGCTACTCACATCAATCTTTTGTACGTAAACAGAGAAAATCATTTGATTTTTCTCTCTCTCCCAATAGCTGTGACCCGTGAGCTGACTGTAAACATCTGGATGCACAATTTCTTCTTTTCCCACACACTTTGCCCTAACACGTTCTATTTCCTTTTCTTAAACTTGTCTGGTCTACATCCTCTTCTGCAATGCTCCTGGGAAGCCAGGAGACAATCCTTTTATTTTTCCTAGCTCCTCTATCTGCAGTGCCATTAAACTCTTATCTCAAACCTGTTAGCATTTCTTTCTAATTCATCTTTATTGGAAGTTTCTTTAAGCATCAGCAATCACAGTATATGCCAGTACTGCCGAGCTCCAGTAGTTCTTACTGTAAATACACCCGGAATATATTGTAATGCCTACACCAGGGGTTCTCAAACTGGGGGTCACAAGGTTATTACATGGGGGGTCACGAGCTGTCAGCCTCCACCCCAAACCCCGCTTTGCCTCCAGCATTTATAATGGTGTTAAATATATTAAAACGTGTTTTTAATTTATCAGGGGGGTTGCACTCAGAGGCTTGCTGTGTGAAAGGGGTCACCAGTACAAAAGTTTGAGAACCACTGGCCTACACACACGCGTGCGTATCCAAGATAGAACTAAAACAGACAGGAGACGAATATGAGGGAATACAAGAGGGGGGTGTTGCCAACTTGCACATGTTTAATGCAAGTCTCGTGATATTTGGTGTGTTTCTTAAAGGCCCAGCTGCCAGAGTCGTGGTATTTATGTGAAACTCCCAGCTTTCATTGAAAACAAATAAAAGTACGTTTCTGGCCTTCATGGCTACAAAGCTTGAAAACGTGACTCCTAAAGGCTCAAAAGTCAGAAGGCAAACTAACAAAAAAACCACACACCCACATTTATTAAATTTTAAAATCTCATGATTTTTAAGCCAATTGTGTGATTTATGAGGAGGGCTGACTCAGTAATCTTTCATGTTTGGAGCTGGCAGTGTAGGGTACAGGAGAATGAAAGATATAGAGAATGTAAGTCCGGTGCTCTTCTTTCATAACATAATTTTAACATCCTGTTTGTCTTGTTAACTGCACAAGACACAGTATCTCACTGGAACTAAATCCATACTGGATGTAATTCCATTGGGTTTACACCAGGGATGAATTGTGGCCAACATGTTCAACCTCAGATCATTGTAACAGGCAGCAGAGTTTGCTTGTGCTATTCTTCTTCTGAGGTCCTAATGTGCTCGCTTGCTAATTTTAAAGCTGCAAATAGAGTGCTAAATAACATCCCTCACGATGTATAATCTTCCGCCCTGGATTTATAATTCTAAATTCTGCTGCGAATAAAAATGAAGTTCCCACTCTTTCTGCTTTGAAAGTCCTTTTTGATCTCGCAAGTCCCGCCTCCTAGCTTTGCATCTCTGGGCTCAGAGGAAAAGGATTTATGAGTCATCAAATGTAAGTCCTCTTTAAACCCACCTTCTGTGAGAATTTGCTCCCACTCCTGTGTACCAGACAAAGCTGCCAGCATGCCTCTGTTTGAAGATTTGGAATGTGCTGCCTTGGAAGAGAGTTGGTAGCATTTTCCCACAGCTATAGGTCATCCTGTATGTTAAGTTTTAGCAAGTTTCCGCAAAGTATCTATGCAAACTCTACTAGCTCCAGAATTCTGTGCTAGCAGGTACCTCTAATATGCATATAGTTGTGACCCTAATTTAGCATAACTTGTTTAAGGAACAGCGCGTCAAACATTTAGTCCTGCCATGAGTGCAGGGGACTGGATTAGATTACCTCTGCTCTCCAGGTCCCTTCCAGTCCTATGTTTCTATGATTTGTATGGGCTGAGTGTCTTTCATATTTTTAAAACTATTTTCTAGTTTCTCTGGTCTCTGTCTCACATCCAAAGCATAAATTTTACCATTGATACATCCTCCAACGAAATCATGCACGCTTTTGATGTATCATTGCGACCCAGATTCTCCAAACATTTCCCCAGCTGAAGAGTTTGTACCTTCTACAGCGTCTGAGTTTTCATCTTGAGGATATGGGGGGTGGGAAATTGCTGGTAGCAGCATGCTCATTGGTGATGGGCTGTTTTGAAAGAAGTCAGTTTTCTTTCCGTTGGGGATTAATTTTTCTCTGTATTTATGCTGTAAATTAGCATTTTAAGGTAGAGAAGGAACTCACCACCCACTGGTGTATGTTTTGTTCTCATTTAATGGGTCCTCATAAACATGTTGCTGATTTTGGAAGCATCCACCATGCTGCATTGTGGCCTAAATGGCCGTCTATCCCCCCCATTAGCATTTCTACTGCACGTCTTTATTATTTGTATGCCAGTAGTGCACAGAGATCCCTAGCAATATCGGGGCACCATACAGCCACACGCTAAGAGACGCTCCCTGCCCGGAAGCGTTTACAATCTAAAGANCTTTTTAAACTATTTTCCAGTTTCTCTGGTCTCTGTCTCACATCCAAAGCATAAATTTTACCATTGATACATCCTCCAACGAAATCATGCACGCTTTTGATGTATCATTGCGACCCAGATTCTCCAAACATTTCCCCAGCTGAAGAGTTTGTACCTTCTACAGCGTCTGAGTTTTCATCTTGAGGATATGGGGGGTGGGAAATTGCTGGTAGCAGCATGCTCATTGGTGATGGGCTGTTTTGAAAGAAGTCAGTTTTCTTTCCGTTGGGGATTAATTTTTCTCTGTATTTATGCTGTAAATTAGCATTTTAAGGTAGAGAAGGAACTCACCACCCACTGGTGTATGTTTTGTTCTCATTTAATGGGTCCTCATAAACATGTTGCTGATTTTGGAAGCATCCACCATGCTGCATTGTGGCCTAAATGGCCGTCTATCCCCCCCATTAGCATTTCTACTGCACGTCTTTATTATTTGTATGCCAGTAGTGCACAGAGATCCCTAGCAATATCGGGGCACCATACAGCCACACGCTAAGAGACGCTCCCTGCCCGGAAGCGTTTACAATCTAAAGAGACAAGACAGGGTGGAAGAAAGATAGTAGTAGCCTCCTTTTACAAATGGGGATTTGAGACACAGAGGGTAGATCTACCCCGCAAAAAAACCATGGCAGCGAGTCTCAGAGCCTGGGTCAACTGACTCAGGCTCACGCTACGGAAAAATAGCCGTGCAGACGTTCGGGCTGGCGCTCTAAGCCCCTCGCTGCCGAGGTTACAGAGGAAGTGCGTGGCAGCCCCCAGAACTGAACTCTGCTTCCTACTCCCTTCCCCATAAAACCATCCTGACTCTAATCCTAACCCCCCTCATTCCAGGGCTCTCAGACCATTTGTGCTCTGGGCTGCACTTTTGCCAGTGACGTGTCCTTTCTAGTGTGGTCCAGGAAACTCGCATGGTTTTGATTTTAAAAGGCCCACAAAGATATTTGGCAAACCATCAGTCCCCGCTGTGGTCTTATCTCTTTTGGTATTTTGAAAACAAATGTAACAACCAACTGAGATATTTAACTTGGAAATGTGGCAGCTGTGTAGAGGAGCTCAGGAACTATTTTTGAACACAATGTCATGAGATTTTTTTCATAGAACAATTACAATCTGTCTGCTAAATAATAATAATACTTAGCATAGACAGCATTGTTCTATCTTGCGAACATTAATTAATTCTCACAATCCCCTCTGAGACTGGATTATAAAGATGGAGAAACTAAAGCCCATATTTTCAACAGGGCCACTCATTTTGACTAGCTAATTTAATACACCGTAAGCCTGATTTTTATGAACATAAGAACTGCAAAACATGGATCAAACCTGAGGTCCATCTTGTCTTGTATACGATCTCCACCGGTGGCCAGCACCAAATCTTCAGAGGAAGGTGTAAGAACTTTGCAGTGGGCAGTAGTGAGATAATCTCCCCCTGGCATTAGAGACTGGTTTAAGCCCAGAAACATGAGGGTTAATATCCCTTCCAGAGTTTGTTGGTGATGATTATAACTCTGCATATTCTTGTTATCCATATCAATGTCCAATCCCCTTTTGAAACTTCCTAGATTCTTGGCCTCAATGACTTCCCGTGGCAGATTTCCAGTCTGATTGTGTGAAACAATATTTCCTTTTACTGTTCTGCACTTGCCACCTTCAGCGATACTGAACACGGACAACTCCTAGTGAAGTCACTGGGTGCACAACATCTTTAAAAGTTAGGCCTGCACTCAAGTGGGGCACCCCAAAATGTAAGCACTTAAATAGCCCCCAATCCTGCTAGTCATTATGCCCACACAGAGCCCCATTGAGTTCATAGATTCTTAAGGCTAGACCGTTCCATTTTGATCTTCTAGTCTGATTCTCCTAACACAGGCCAAGGAACTGCACTCTATTTCTGCATCAAGTCTATAGCTTATGGCTGAGAGAGATTAAATCTTTTAGAAAAACATCCAGTCTTGATTTAGTCATAGAGTTTAAGGCCAGAAGAGCCTATTAGATCATCCAGTCTGATCTCACAGACGGTTAACTTTCACCCAGTTATCTCTATACTGAGCCCAGTATCTTGTCTTTGACTAAAGTGTAATTTATGTTTGGCAAAAGTATATCTTCCAGAAAGGCATCCAGACTTGATTTGAAGACATCAAGGGATGGAGAATCCACCACGTGCCTTGGAAGTTTGTTCCAGTGGTAAATCACCCTCACTGTTTAAAAAAAAAAAAAAAAAAAAAAAGCCTAATTTCGAATTTTGTTCCAATATTATTTACCCTCATTGTTAAAAATTTGCACCTTATTTCTAGTCTGAATATGCCTAGCCTCAGCTTCCAACCATTGGATCTCATGACTTTTTCTGATAAAGAGCCATCTATCAAAAATCTTTTCCTCACATAGACACTTGTAGACTGTGCTCAAGTCACCTCTTAACCTTCTCTTGAATAAATCAGGGTGAGCTTCTTTAGTCTCTCGCTAGAAGGCATGTTTTCCAGTACATAAATCATTCATGTGGCTCTTTTCTGAACTCCTTCCAATTTTTCAATATCCCTTTGGAAGTGTGGACCCCGGCACTGGACATAATATTTGAATAATGGTCTCACTGATGTCAATTACAGAGGTAGTACCACCTCCCTACTCCTACTTTATATTCCCCTGCTCATATATCCAAGGATCATAATCTCCCTCTTAGCTACAGTCTCACACGGGCAGCTCAGGTCCAATTGGCATCACTATCTACCATGAACCCTAAGCACGTCTCTGAGTCACGGCTTTCCAGAATACACTCTCATCTCTTACAAGCGTAACCTTCATTCTTATTTCCTGGTTGTGTGAGCTTTGCTGTAATTGGAATAGAGAAAAGAAGTTTTGAATTATACAAAAAAAGAAGAATTTCTGCCAACTACAGCCCAGAAAAATCAAACCTGATTTCACCCGTGAATATCTTTCAGGAAACTATAAATGCCCATTCGCACCATCCCCCCTCCTTCATTTATTCCTACCAATGGAAAGTGCCAGAGAAGGGAGCAGACCACTGAAGGTATGTCTACATTGCAAGCTGAGATGTGATTACTGCATGGGTAGACATACCCGCACTAGCATGTCTAAAAACAGCAATGTAGATAGATAGGGCAACAGGGGGTTCAGAGCAAGACAAGCACAGCTGGGACCCTGAGCATACACTCGCATTGCTAACCCATGCCACTATGTTTACACTGTCATTTTTAGCTGTGCTATCATGGGTATGTCTAGCCATGCTGCAATCACACCTGGGATTACACTGTAGACAGACCCTGAGACTCAGAACTCCTGGGTTCTAGTGTCAACTCTGCCACCAACTAGCTGTTTGGCTTTGGGCAAATCACTGCCTCAGTTTACACATCTGTCCAGTGTTTTGTAGATGTAAAGCAGCACATAAGGGCTTATGTGTTAATGCTCTGTTTTGCTGTTGCTTCTGCTAAAGACTATGGTAATCTATTAGCATTCAAACTACACAGTGGTCGTGAAAGACAGAGGAGGAAAAAAAATCAATAGCCAATAAACATGTTGGGCTGACTTGCTCATGAATTTTGGACCAACAGCATCTGTCTGGCACCAGCGACTACCAGGCAAGAAAATGCAAATCTTCCCCATCACAGTCAGCAGCTCTCCTTGATTTAGACTCATTTAATAAGAGTAGGATTTACAGATTTTTCTCTTGCTTTTACCTGGAGCAAGCACTGAAGTTCTTTTGTAAAATAACAAAAGAAAACAATCTTCGTTATGTGACAGCAGAATCAATGGTCTCCTTTGCTGCAGTGAAAATTAAATGTGGTTTTTTTGGGAAAAGCGATAATATGGCATTCTGAGCATGTACTGCTGTAAAGCTCAATTAATAATGTGCATGTTAATTGAAGCTTAATAATATAAATGCTTCTCAAGGAATGAACTTGAGGAGGAATAGCTTGAATAACTCACATATGCCTGTACCGGTGCAATCTCTTAAGATGGAACACTCATGCTCGATGGAATAATCAAGTTATATGCATCTGTCAAACTGGGCTGTGAGGCAGACAACTTTTAAACTAGCTGGCCCAGAATAAATAGTGTGTGCTCATATTTATAGATACATTCTTTAGTTTATAGCACCCATCATTCACGATTCCAGCATGCATTCCAAACTCAATAGGGTGTCCCTTCACCCACCACTGGGATAGAAGAAGGCAGGCAGTATACAACCCAGGACTGCCAATAAAATGGCCCCTTTTGTAACTTTGCCCTTTGCATTGTACTCAGAGCAGTAGAGGCTGGAAACTTCTGAAAGTGGAGAGACAAATCTAGCATCCACGCTCCAGCGGGGGATTGGGAAAAATGCTTCCTTAAGAAATGCTGGTGATTTTTTTGATTGAAATTACAGTACTGTATGTGTTCATTTCAGCCACATTATAAATCTAAGCTTATCTTGACCATTTTAGGTAAGTTTCTACATGCTAGAATGAAGAGGCCTGACATAAGAGATGGAGCTAAAAGTCTCACAGGTGCCCACACTTCAATCGCCTCCGCAGAAAGAGGAAGAGGTGGAGAGAGAAAGGAAATAAGCAGAAGCAGCAGCAGTTGGGAGAGATGTCCAGATACAAATATCCCCTTACAGAACACACTTATCATGTTTCTGCTGTTTTCTCCTCTAAGCTGATTTTCCCCCCCGCTGCCATCTCTCATTGCCTCTCTCTCTCTTCTTCCTGTTCATATCACTCCCTGCCAAGATACACAGAGGCCTGTTAATATCAGTCCTGTTCTCTCTTTATGCTTCTCTTTCCCACCATGCTTCTCTAAACACAGGAGAGTCATGGAAGTGGTAGGAAAAGTTGCTTCTGCTCCTTCCAGTCCAAGGGCCATATCTGACAAGGTCACGGGCTAGCCCTTGCCCACGAGCTGTAGGAAAGCCACTCCAGCAGCCACAAAGTCTCCTCCACCAATGCATAAGTCCCCATTTCCACTCCATTCCCAACCTTCACATGGTTGGAAGGGGAACTCCCTTTCTCTCCACCCCAGCGTCCGTTTTCCATCCTCCATGACTGCCAACACCTGTGCCTTCACCCTTGAAGGATTTAGGAGCCCAGCAGCCTTTGTTGGACTCCACCGCTGCCCATATATTAACAATTCTGCATACACTGTACAGTGCTACATAAACAATCATCATTCTCAAACGTCCATGTCTCCCACAACCAGATTACACTCTGAAAGCTTTTGCCATGGAAAGACCTAGCACTTTTTGTGTGTGGAATCCAGACTCCTAATCCGGGCAAGGAATCCATGTGACTGGGCACTCATTTTTTAAAAATCTAGAAGGCAAGAGACAGGAGAAAATGGAGACTGGGAAAATCCATCCTACCAGGTATCCTGACATGAATTTTTGCCTCCAGAAGAGCATAAAATTTAGCTGAGGGGGCAGATCCTTCACCCTCCTCAGCTTCCAGATGCCAGCTAGTGCAGATTACAATAGCCCCTTGGGGTTGGGCAAAGAATCAGGGGCCATAACTAGCTCTCTGACACCACCTGTTAATTGTAACAGAGAAGCAGGGCCTAGATTTTGTGGGAGAGGCAAACGGTCTCCATTTTGGGTGGGGTCCAAAAGGTGGTAGGCTTTGCGGCCCATGAAAGAAGTACTCACCAGCATGTGCATACCTTAGGCAACTTACTCCACTGATCACATCACGTTTCCACTCTGAAACTTGTTGACATCAACTATCTAAGATAACGCCTTTGGAGGTACCACTATTTCCTCTGAGCCTATCAGTTCTCACACACGAGCAGTGTCAGGCTGGGGCAGTAGTTGGATGAATGATTCAGTCGAGTGCTTTCTCCTCTGAATCAATGCCCCATAATGGGCGCCGTGCTGCTGCAAAGGCTAGGTTTAGATTAATCATAAAATTTAGAAGCTGGCCACTAAACACTGGCCATTTTCAAGTGTTCTGGCCCATTATGCTGACCTAAATTCCCCTGCTGTTCCAACTGCATATAATATAGGGCTCCTTATGTCCTGCCCTAAACGATTATGTGACATTTTCCATGCTGTTAAACAGGTGCTACATTTGGCCCCCGATGTAGTTGGAAGCATGTACCTCACAGAAATGTGTATGTTTATAAAGTGCTTTGAGAGCCTTGGAAGAGAGGATTTGCAGAAGGCCAAAGGATTATTTAAGCAGTTTTTGGCTGTCACATTACCTAGTGTGCTGACTGAGATGGCCTTTCTCACTAGATGCTGCAAATAACAATGCATAAGCGGGTGACCAGAAATGGAAGTCTCATCAGAGGCTCACACTGTGGCCTCTTTCATGCTGAAAAAGAATGGGATAGATCAAGAGAATCCCAGGCGTTAGTGCTGGCAAAAATCAGTTAGATTATCTAGTCCATCTGTTCTACTGATAATTTCACTCGATAACTGTCCTCTTCTGTTCTTTTCCTCTGAAGCATCTGGTACTGGCCACTGTTCGAAGACAGGATACTGGATTAGATGGACCATTGATCTGACCCAGTATGGCCATTTTTACATTCTTACGCAAGATTTCTCCGTAAAGGTCTCTTTTCAAAGGTTTGGTCCAGTCCTAAACAATAGGGCTTCCACAGTTCCTCAAGGAATCATTCCACAGTCCAACACATTTCATTCCCAGGGAACTCTCCATGAGTTTTACCCTAAAGTTCTCATCTCTTCATTCATCCCATTCCTGCTAGCTATTGTCCCCTCAGGCTCCTTCCATCAACACCACTAACCCCAACTGAACAAGATGGTTTGTTTGCACATGGAAGAAAACCCCTTTCACTCCCAGGCTGTGAGAGAGACCCCAGGAGAACCACCAGCTTCTGTCTCCCCATTCCTGCCTCTTTCATCATGCCCCTCCTCACTTTGCCCCCCTCCCATCACCACTCAGCCACCATCCTTTCCTCCCCCAGGCGCTCCTCCGTCAGCCCTTGCCTCCTCATCTGCCCCACTCTCCTCCCTGCCTTCTTTCATCATTCCTTGCCCCAATTCCCTCATCCCCCTCCTCAGCTTCCCCTCACCATCTGCACCCTATTCTCTTCCCTCACTCGGCCCCTTCCCCTCAGCCCCTCCCTCGCTCCCCGCCCCGCCCCATCAGCCCCCTATTCTCCTCCCCATCCCTCCTGCGCCCCCTCCCCTCAGCCCCCCATTCCCCTCCTGAGTCCCCTCCCCTCAGCCCTCCATTCCCCTCACCCCCTTCCTCTTCTGAGCTTCCCTCCCTGCCCCATCAGCCCCCCATTCTACTCATCTCCCTCCCGAGCCCCCCCCCCTCCGTGCCCCCCTCCCCCCCCCCCCCCTCCCCCCGCCCCCCCCCCCCCCCCTTCCACTCCCCCCCCTCCCCCGCCCCCTCCCCTCAGTGCCCCATTCCCCTCCTGAGCCCCCTCCCTGCCCCCTATTCTGCTCCCCATCCCGCTCTGAGCCCCCTCCACATCAGCCCCCCATTCACCTCCCTGCCATCAGCCCCCTATTCTACTCCCCCTCCCCCATCAGCCTATTCTCCTCCGTCCCCGCCCCCCTCCTGAGGCCCCCATTCCCCTCCGCCCCACCAACCCCCTCCCCTTCGCCGCAGTGGCGCTGGCACTGCGCATGCGTGGCCGCGGCGGCGGCTCCCAACCGGGGGGAGGGGAAGGCCGCTCGCACCGCCAGCGCGCGCCACCTAGGAGAGCGGGCACAGCTCGCCCCCTTTGCCCCCGCCCACGGCCGCTCGAACGCTTCCCTCTCCTACCTCATTGGCTGAGGCTGGCTGGAAGGCGTTAGCGCGAGTCCCTTTCCTTAGCTCCCATTGGCTGAGCGCGCGAGTCCTTAGGCTGCGAGGAGAGGGGGAAGGGAGAGCCCTGAGATACTTTCCCATTGGTTGCCGGGCCGAAAAGAGTGGGCGGGGTTACATCGGGACCGTCTCAACGCGTTGGCCGAGGCATGCGTCAGGTTTCTTCCCATTGGATGAGGGCGCTTGGGGCTCCACCCTCCTTGGCTGAAGGAGGGGAGGAGCGCGAACCACCCTCATTGTCCTGATTGGCTGTGCAACTCAGAAGCGCACGCGAAGGCGCGGCTGCGCCGATGGGGAGGGGCGGTCGGTCGAGCGAGCGCGAGCCCCGCTAGGTCCCTCCCATTGACCGAAGCCGCCGCGAAGCGCGCGCGGTGGAGGTGGATCGAGAGCGCGCGAGCTGCTGCCTGCCGCGGGGGCGCGCGCAAGGGGGGAGCTCGAGCGTCTCCCTCTCACACAGTAGCGGCGGCATCGGCGGTTCCTTTGTCCCCCCCAGAAGGAGACCCCGGGCCGCACGCTCGCTCCCCGGCGGGGATGGACCCCGCGAGCGGCTCCTCCAGGGACGGGCACGGTAAGTCCGGGAGGCCTGACACGCCGCGTGGGGGGGGGCCGGCCGGCCAGCCGGCTCCCCCCATTGAATGAAATGGCGGGGAGGAGCGAGGTGCTGAGGGGGCTACGGCGGCCCGGGCGGGTCAAGAGACCTCCGTGATTTCCCTTTGCGAGAGATCGGCCAGCCCATTGTGTGGGACAGGGGAACAATTAATAAAACCCTCCCCCCGCTAGCGTCCGTCCCCCCGCTACCATCCCCCCTCCCACCCCCCGGGGCCCTGCCTCCCGCTACCATCCTCCCATCCCCTCGCTAACGTCCCCCCCTGGGCCCTGCCCCCCCTCGCTAGCGTCCCCCTCGGGGCCCTGCCCCCCCGCTAGCATCCTCCCTTCTCCCCCCCCCGTGTCCTGCCCCCACCGCTACCATCCCCCCTCTCCCCCTGCCCCCCGCTACCATCCTCCCATCCCCCCCCCGAGCCGTGCCCCCCCGCTAGCGTCCTCCCTCTCCCCCGGGGCCCTGCCTCCCGC
>QXTE01000407.1:493215-532233 GCA_003942145.1 Platysternon megacephalum
CCCGCTAGCGTCCCCCCTGCCCCGTCCCCGGGGCCCTGCCCCACCCCCGCTAGCATCCGCCCTGCCCCCATTAACCCCTGTACCCCCATCCCTGGTACTTTCCCCTTCCTCCTCTTACCAGCACCCCCATCCCTGGGGCCTTGCCCCCATTAACCCTTGCACCCCCCTTGACACCCCCATCACTGGGGCACTGCCCCCATTAACCCCCCATTCCTTGCTACATTCCCCTCATCAGCATCTCTCATCCCTGAGGCACTGCCCTCCATTAGCATCCTCCCTTCCCCCATCCATTGCCCCTCACCCCATTGACACCCCATATCTGGTACACTTCCCTCTTCCCCCCCCTTTACCATCCTTTCTTCCCCCATCAGCATCCCCACCCCTGGGGCACTGCCCCCCACTAATATCGTCCCTCCCCCCATGAGCACCACCATCCCTGGGGCACTACCCCCCAGTAGCATTGGTCTGCCCCCTTCCCCCCATCCCCAGGGCACTGCCCCCATTAGCACCTGCATACCTGGTACACTCCCCTATTAGCACCCCCATCCTCAGTGCACTGCACCCTGCTAGCATCTTTTCTCTCCCTATCAGCACCCCCATCTCTGGGGCACTGCCTCCATTAGCATTCCCGTTCATTCTGGGGTGCTGCCCTCCATCAGCATTGGGCCCTCCTCAAGCCTGCTGTCCATTAGCATCAACCCCGCCTGCCGCCCCCATTCATTAACAACCCTCCCCCCAATACTGCCCCACCCAGGGGCTGTGCCCCCTCCTCCAACCAGCCTCTTTCCTGCATCCTTTCTCCTAGTGATACTGTGCCTCCACCTCATTAGCATCCCCCTCCACCCAGGAATACTGTCCTTTCCATGCCCCTCAGTATTTTTAGGCTGGGGTGCTTCCCCACCATCAGTGTCTGTTACCCCATCCACTCTACCCCAAGGTTCCTGCCCCCCATAAGTATCTCCTACCCTGTGTGAACCAGTTTCTCCCATCAGCATCTCCCCCTCCCCTTGGGGTACTGCCTCTATTTTAGCATCCTTCCTCCTGCCAGGGGACATGCCTCCATCAACCGTTTCCTCACCTCATTCTAGGGATCCTGTCCTCGCTACCATCATCTGCCCCACCCCGAGGAACTGTTTTTCCCCATCTCTTCCCTCTAGCCCTTCGGCTTGCTGTTCTGCCCTCAAGAGCTAGGGCCCCCCACCTTCTCCTTCTTCATGTGATGTGAGGGGCTTGGCCTTAGATCCCTCAGGCCTACAGCCTCCAGGCCGGACTGCCTACACATGTGCATGCTTTCCATTCATGTATGTGTTGTGGGGAGGGTTCCGATTTGCCACCTGCCTGGGACAGATCCACAGAATCAAGCCCAGTCACTTGTGCTTGCAAGAAGGGCTAGAAATCCTCTTCCCCAGCTGTATCCCATTGCCCATGCTCCCACTTCCTGGAGACACCCCTGTTCTCATGTGTTGGGGGAGGAGGTTGAAAGGTGCACCGTTAGCAGCAGCTGCACCAAATAGGCACATAACCACAGGCAGCTCCACGGGCAAAGCCCATTGTCAGATGTGTTGGGGGAAGGGGTGAAAAAGAATTGCCCCAGTTCCACTCAGCTCATTTACATGAATTTGAGGGCGGGGGCGATTTAAAGAGGATCTGCTCACAAAGCCAATTCATAACCACCCCCTCTGCCCACAGCATTCTCCTCCCCTCCACCCCCATGGTTTTCTGATACACACAAAGCACATTTAAATATGAATGGTTTCAATATGTAGCACAACTTCCAATTGGAAATAAAGGCAATATTTACTGATGCCCCAATATTCTAATGGTGGGTTTTAACTGTTCTCCTTTATCTCCTGTTTTGGGGGCAAATTTGTATCGCCTTTGTTGGTCACACACCAGTTAACAATGTAGTCTATTGTTTTAAGGCAGAGGCTCTTTGTTATATTTTGTAACATGTAGCAGGTTTTTAATAACTGTCAAATATATTGGCTAACACACTTATTTTTGTGGTGCGTGTTTCTGGTGATCATTCAAATAAAAAGTGTTTTTTAATTCAACATTCAAAACCTGCAGTATCTTAAAAAATGTAGGGCATTTTGTGATAAACTTGACACAAATATTAGCCTGTGTTGAAGTCTGAGACATTTAACTAGATATTAAATAATATCTAGTTCTAAATGTTAGATGGTTTTACAAATGTTTTCTCCCTCATTCCCATCTTTGAGAGAGAAATTATCTGAATTTCTCTTCTGCATAATTGTTTTGATGTCCAGATATTAGGTGCAATATATTTATTTTAAAGTACAACCCAATTTTCTGCATGTCTCCTTCAGAGATGGAGGAGAGTGACAGAGATTTGACATTTGCTGGGAGGATTTCTTCAGGTTTTCACTTCCTTTTTGATTGGTAGACTGGATGTATATCTTCATATGTTTTGCATTCATCTTTGCTTTGGTCCCTCAGTGTAATGAAGGATAAATGGTATGTAGCGTGTTCAGATCGCTGTGACTGTGCTTTGCTAATCTTCTTGCCATTAAAATATGAAAGGGGATAGGCAAGTTAACTGAGAGAATCTGTTAATTTTCTGTGTTAAAATAATTTATATTTTCCTTTTTCAAAGATCAGAATCTAAAGAGAAGCAGAAGTGGGGATATAATTAAAGGATTTGTGCAGCTGTTTTTTAAAATTCATGAGTTGCATTAAGATCATATAAAAATGAGTGGCTTTTAAGTGTCTTGTAGCATATTTGATTACCTTTCTACACAGGTTGGGTTTTCAGCCTAGTGGAACATGCTTATCACAGCAGACAGTTTAAGAAGGAGGTCATCTCCAAGTGAGACTTCTGTGGCATATTTCCTTATTCTTTGCAGCTGGTATTTTCAAAGCAGTTGAGGGGATTTGGGTGCCTGACTCCTTTGTATCCCATCCTTTGTGTAATTCAGGGATGAACATCAAGAAGAGAAAATGTGACTTAATTTTATTTTTAATGCCTGAATGGTTTTCAAAGGTTTTAAACCTTCCCATGATTTTTATTCCTGTGTAATGAGAATTCTGCTATCATTTTCTCTGTCAAAGAAAACTCATAAATAAAGCTGATACACCACAAATTATAAAAGATACTTTTAAAAGATCTAAAATAACTGTTAAAATTGCAAATGCAATTGTTAACCAACTAAAAATTGTTAACCAACTAAAACAGTAACATTTTTGAAGCAAGCAAGTTTTCTTTCAGACTAGATAATTAAAAACATAAGAATGGCAGTACTGGGTCAGAACAATGGTCCATCTAGCCAGTATCATGTCTGTGACAGTGATCAGTGCCAGATGCTTCAGAGGGAATGAACAGAACAGGGCAATTTTGAGTGATCCATCCCCTGTCATCCAGTCCCAGCTTCTGGAGTTGGAAATTTAGGGACATGGGGTTGCATCTCTGACCATCTTGACTAATAGCCATTGGTGGACCCCTCCTCCATGAACTTAGCTAATTCTCTTTTGAAGCCAGTTATACTTTTGGTATGCACAACATCCTATGGCAACAAGTTCCACAGGTAGACTGTGCATTTTGTGAAGAAGTACTTCCTATTGTTTGTTTTTAAACCTGCTGGCTATTAATTTAATCGGTTAACTCCTAGTTCTTGTGTTATATGAAGAGGTAAATAGTCACTTTCTCCATACCAGTCATGATTTTACAGACCTCTATCATATCTTCCCCTCTTAGTTGTCTCTTTTCTAAGATAAACAGTCCCAGTGTTTTTTTTTGTTTTGTTTTTTTAAATCTTTCCTTGTATGGAAGCTGTTCCATACCTTAATAATTTTGTGTTGCCCTTCTTTCCACCTTTTCCAGTTCTAATGTCTCTTTTTTGAGATGGGATGACCAGAACTGCACACAGTATTCAAGGTGGAGACATACCATGGATTTATATAGAGGCATTATGATATTTTCTGTTTTATTATCTATCCCTTGCCCAATGATTCATAATGTTCTATTAGCCTTTTTGACTGCCGCTGCACATTGAGTGGATGTTTTCAGAGAACTATCCACAATGACTCCAAGATCTCTTTCTTGAGTGGTAACAGATCATTTAGACCCCATCATTTTATATGTATAGTTGGGATTATGTTTTCCAGTGTGCATTTCTTTGCATTGATCAGCATTTGAATTTCATCTGCCATTTTGTTGCCCAGTCACCAAGTTTTGAGAGATCCTTTTGTATCTCTCTGCAATCAGCTTTGGATTTAACTATCTTTTCTAATTTTGTATTGTCTGAAAATTTTGCCATCTCACTGTTTACCCCTTTTCTATATAATTTATGGACATGTTGAACAGCATAAGTCCCAGTACAGATCCTTGGAAGACCCCGCTATTTACTTTTCTCCATTGTGGAAATTGATCATTTATTCCTACCCTTTGTTTCCTATCTTTTAAACAGTTACTGGTCCATGAGAGGATCAGTGAATTACAATAGTCCCTTCTGGCCTTATAATATGTGAATCTAAAAATGCAGCAAAATGCTTTGGAAATAGGAAAAACATTACAAATGAATAAAATGAATTAAGTATAATGTTTTCTGTGATCAAGAGGGAAGTAACGGTTCTCTAGGATGGTACTATATTAAGTTTTATTTCGATTGAAATTATGGCTATGAAATAAATAAGACGTTTTTGGGTGGAGAGAAGTGTGAGATCCCTGCCGCTTTAACAAACACGTTCACACAAAGATCACTAGTTTTGATTCTTGAGGCAGTGAATATTTTATAATATTACTTTAGCACTCAGGGTTTTGGTCTAGATCAGGGCTCAGCTGTGCTAGGCTGTGTACAAATACGGAATTGTCCATCAGCCCTGCCCATCTGAAAAGATGACTCTTCTGTGAAGGGTTAGGGGAGTTGGAGACAATCACCTATATATACCTCTACCCCGATATAACACTGTCCTTCGGAGCCAAAAAATCTTACCGCGTTATAGGTGAAACTGTGTTATATCGAACTTGCTTTGATCCACCGGAGTGCTCAACCTGCCCCCCCCGGAGCACTGCTTTACCGCGTTATATCCGAATTTGTGTTATATCGGGTCACGTTATATCGGGGTAGAGGTGTACATTTTAAATGGAATATATGGATTTTTTTTTTTTATCATTTCAGTAAATGTTGAATTTACTTAGCTGCACCTCATTATGTTATAATAGCACCTGGGACCTCCACTCAGGGTCAGAACAAACCACTGGGTCACACTGAACAAATATTTAACATTGTCCTTACAAAGTGTACTTTACAAACACGCAACAAAAAGACAGTCTCTGCCCTGAAGAGTGTGCAGTGCAAGTATCTGTTTGTAGTGGATTGGAGCTGGAGAGCATAGAAACCAGAGCAGTGATGATGATCCATGCATAAGGGGCAGCATAGAAGAAAGCAAAAAGGTGTTTGTGGGAGGAGTGAACAAGTGGCAATTGAGGCTGGCATCAGTGTAAGGTGTGGGTTGTGATGAGATAAGAGTGGATAAGTACAGAGGGGCAGAGTTGTAATGAGCCTTGGAGGTTAAATGTCTTCACTAATAATAGCTGGCGCTTTTCATCAGTAGATCTCAAAGTGCTTTACAAAGGAGTTCAGTATAATTGTCCCCATTTCACAGATTGTGAAACTGACGCATACAGTGGGGAGTAACTTGTTCAAGGTCACCCAGCAGGACATTGGCAAGCCAGGACTAGAATTCAGGTCTCTTGAGTCCAAGTCCAGTGCTCTGTCCACTAGCCACACAGCCCTCTAAGCTCCCCCATTAGGGTTTATCTCAGCCAGCTAACACGGGTTAAAACTATAACTGCCCTGTCAATGCTAGGATTACAACATGGGTTTAAAAATGCACCTTTTCTCCTCGTTCAGATGCAGCCAAAGAGGGGAATGATGTGGTCAGTGTTTTGTATGGAATGACTGTTTTTGTTTATTATTTGTATTGTGGAGGTGCCTAGCAGCCCCAGTAATGGATCAAGACCCCCATTGTGCTAGGTGCTGTACAGATATAAACAAAAATGTAATCTCGGCCCCAAAGAGCTCAGAATCTGAATATAAGACAGATAGAGACAGATGGGGGAGGGCAAGGAAACAGTGTTATATTTTCAACCCCAGAATGCAAAAGGGTAAATAAGTGACAAAAAATCTCACGATACCTAGAACTGGTCATTTCCCTTAGAAGAATTTTTTCTGTGTTTTAATGGAAAGGCAAATAAGTTAAAATCCATTAAGTGCAGCAATTGTTAGTTTCCCATTTAGAGGCACATAGCACAAATTGTATTAACATTCAGTAGCACACTAAAGTGTCTCCACCAGCAAAACTTGTTTGAGTGAAATGCAGCAGTTCTTATAGCATTAGAAAGTCTGAAAGGAGGTGAGCCAGTCATTTTACATCTTGACAAAGCAGATTTGTTTATTGGATAAACATGAGTTTTAGACAGAATAGTAATGACCAGTTTTCTTCTACAGCACTGGATTAAAAACTGGTAATCCTGAGACCACAATCCCTCCATCATCACCACATGGACTCTGGGCTGTGAGATATCAGAGACCTCAATGTCCACAGGTAAGTTCTGGGCTGCTGACTTGTTCATCTCTGGTCCAGTATTGATATTTTACATGCTACAGAGGTGAGTTTTAATCGTGATTTATTGAAATATCGCTTAGCTGACATTAGACAGTGGAGTATCTTTCAATTTCAGTCACGTTAGAAATATGTTTGAGGAGCATATAACGCAGGGGAGAAATAATCTTAGTGTTGCCGCATTTTCAGATCTGTAGTGAACTGAACTGGGCGTCCCGTTAGAAAAATGGGGCTGTAGTGTCATTTCAGGTCTTTTGGATTCCTTTGTTGGTTCTAAGAGCAGACTTTCTTTCTAGCTAGAGCACTTAAATTACATTCATATTCCTTGAAGTACGGTATCTTCATTTCAGTGCATTTGCTCAAAGCAATATTTTGTCCTTGAAAGCATTTGAAATCCTAGTATGGTGCAACCGGCAGATCACATTATCTGTTGACAGCAAGAGAATGAAATACATAACTTACAACTGTGCCAATAAAGAATCTGTCCCTTCATAAATTTCATTGACCATTTGTAAGCTGCAGGTTTGTAGGTCAGCCATTGCAAGCTATGAATCTCCTGCAGTGAATTTGGGCTCAGTCTTTTGTAGGTAATTGGGTAGTGTCCTCCTTTTTTGTCAAAATAAGATATTTAATTGTTCTTTGTTTTCCATTAGCTGTTTGGAGGGGGGGGGAGGGAGAAGTTGTGTGGGTTTGTTTTGGGTTTTTGTGTGTGCTTTTTTTACAGAAAGGGAAGAGGAAAATGTGCAATGACATGTCCTCAGAAATCTTACCAATTTCTGACGACTGGAGAGAGACATGAGTGGAAAGACAATAGTCTAGATACAAATGCCAGAAACCCATCTACAGATGAACAAAAACTATGATGGACTTTGACTTTCTGGCTTTCGTTTGGAATGTTTATCACTGGACACTAGTCATTTTAAAGCTGTAACTTTTAAACAAATAAGTCTCACTGTAGTCAGTTGGCTGCTCCGTGCAGCACGAGAGAGATACAGCTATCAACATTGTTCAACTTCTTAATTCCACATGACAGTGAAAATAGGTGCAGCTGACACATGCAGTTTCTGCTTCCAAGGACTTAGCCACTTAAGTGTGTTTACATGTACACAAAAGAAATAAACCCAGAACTTAAAATATCCAAAGGTTTAAGTAACATTGTAGGTAGGCTATTTAATATTGCTTTGCTTTTGTTCTGAATGGGAATATTCTAAGCCTTAAGAATCCTAAGGTTTAAACACTAACATTGCATGCCTTTGCATTGCTTGATAACTGTTCTGTGAGCAGGATCCTAATGAATGGCATCTTTAGAGTGGAAAAGAATCCATAATGTACTAAAATGTGCATTCTTCTAATGGAGCAAGACCATTCATACAGAAGAAAAATCTTACCAGGAAGAAAATCTAGTCGGTGGCTGGCTAGCCATCAGGAACAGATGTTTTCAGTGTCGTCTATAAATTAATGTGCAATAATTTTTCCTATCTAACTGAAACCCAAACTTCTTGAATACGGGACAGGGCTAAACACAGTGGCACTGTGTAGCGAGTTTATCATTACTGTTGGTAAATTTGCTCCCAGTGACAGCAGTAGCGGCGCCAGCTTTGCCGGCGCCCTAGGCGGCGGAAGGTCCCGCCCCCAAATTTCTACGGGCGGCGGGGGCACAGGCGCCCCCAAAATAGCAGCGCCCTAGGCGACCGCCTAGGTCTCCTAATGGGAGCGCCGGCCCTGAGTGACAGCTGTGACTAAATATCTGTTTCTTTTAAATTCTGACTCATATTTGTGCTCAGGTCTGACTGTTTTGAAGAGGAAACCTCCACTATGTCCAGGATTGGAAGGATTAGATTTTTATTGGCAAATGTTGGTAAATGTCTATTTTACTGTATATACATAAACCACCAAAAAAATTTCTATTGAGGGATCATCAAAATGTACAGATAGAGTAAGAAAAGGACAGTTTGAGAACTTAGAGTTTGGTTGAAGGATATTTACTTTGTGTATTTTACATGTAATGTTGATAATTTGTGTTTTAACAGTTATGAAGCTTTAACTTTTTGAATCTCAGGATCTGTCATTAAATAATTCTGACCCCCTCATAATTTCCCACAACTCTGAAAATCTAAATAAATAAAAATTGGAAAAAAAAATGCTTAAAACCTCTAATTCAACGCAACTGTGAAAATTTAAGTCAATAAAATTAGGAAAGAATGCTTAAAATAAACTATTATTGATAAATTGATATTATTATCAATGTTTAAATGATTAAAAAAAATCAAATTTTGCCAAGCCTCATTATATCAAACTAAAATCTGCACTCCACTTACCTTTCCATTTTCTTTTCTACATTTCCTTAACGTATTTGTATCAAAACAATGCATTGCTCCTTTATAGTCTTGTCTGCATTTAATCCTGTGGAGTAATCAAAGTCAGATTTGTGACCTCATAATCACTTTTGGTGATGTCATAGATACAGGCTTATGACTTCACAGCAGGATCAACAGAAGGTGAGGGTGAAAGGATGCAGGCAGACTTCCGTTGTGCCTTTTTAATAAGTGCTACGCACATCTTTGATTAAAAATGTGTTATAGTGATTCCCTCTTCTTGTGATCAAGAATTATTAATCCAAGAGATTAGTTAGTGTGCAACTCTTTCTTCCCTGTCACCTCCTTGCATTGTCTATTTGTCTCTTGCGCTCTACAAATTCTTCCACTGAGCTGCATTTAGTTGAGGTCTAAGCTTTCAATGAATTTCATTGCTAATGCAAACTTGCCCTAGATTTCTAACCTCAGAGGTCCCAAAGGAATGCTGGAGGCAAAAACCAAACTTGTCACAATGTAGTGACTAACTGCCAGTACCTCTGCAGTTGTGATTCAGGAATTTGAAACTGGACATGAGGTTTACTCAAATGCCATAAGGCTTCATGGAATAAAAGAATCTGCTCCAAATTCCTAAACCTTTGGCCTTATGCAGAGAAGCAGTGTCAACTCCCTGAAGAAGAGGAGGTGACATAGGGAATAGTAAGATGAGGGAGGGTGGACAGGGGATACAGGCAAGGAATGTGGCATTCTAAAGATCCAGTTTCTTCAAACCCATGTTGCAGCCAATAAGAAACATTTGCCCCCTGGACACAGCACGTCTCAGGGCACAATTTGGTCCAATTTTTACAACATGCAATTACGTCTCTTATCTGAGTGCAAGTAGAAGCTGTAATCTGCAGGAAGTTTTAATTGAGGGGAAACCACATCTCAGTGCAGATAACTCATTTGTCTAATTTATCTCAGGGCTTGTCAGATTACCCTTTGATGGAGTTAGCAGCCTTGCTTGATATTTGACACCTTCATATCTTTCAGGCTTGATTACTGCAAGTAACATCTGAAGTTTGGTAGCAAATTTGGTAAGGTAACAGCCCTCATGTTAAAAAAGAACCACCTGTTTAGAACAAACTTCCCCAAACTGATGGGAGACAGTTGGGGACACTTAGGTTTTTACAGGTCTCTGACCAGCAGAATTTTGAATTTTAGAGCTAAATTGATATATAAATATTAGGGCTATCAATTAATTGCAGTTAACTCATGCAATTAACTCAAAAGTAATTGCGATTAAAAAAAGAATCACGACTAATCGCAGTTTTAATTGCACAGTTAAACAATAGTATACCAATTGAAATTTATTAAATATTTTGGATGTTTTTCTACATTTTCATATATATTGTAGTCTGTGTTGTAATTGAAATCAGTATATATTATTTTTTATTACAAATATTTGCACTAAAAATGATAAAAGAAATAGTATTTTTCAATTCACCTCATTCAAGTACTGTAGTGCAATCTTTGTCATGAAAGTGCAATTTAGATTTTTTTGTTACATAACTGCACTCAAAAACAAAACAATGTAAAACTTCAGAGCCTACAAGTCCACTCGGTCCTACTTCTTGTTTAGCCAATTGCTAAGACAAACAAGTTTGTTTACATTTACAAGAGATAATGCTGTCCTCTTCTTATTTACAATGTCACCAGAAAGTGAGAACAGGCATTTGCATGGCACTTTTGTAGCCAGCATTGCAAGGTATTTACGTGCCAGATACGCTAAACATTCGTATACCCCTTCATGCTTTGGCCACCATTCCAGAGGACATGCTGATGACGCTCGTTGAAAACAAATGTGTTAATTAAATGTGACACAATTCTCCCCCAAGGAGTTCAATGTCCCCTGCTCTGTTTTACCTGCAGCCTGCCATATATTTCATGTTATAGCAGTCTGGGATGATGACCCAGCACATGTTGTTCATTTTAAGAATATTTTCACTGCAGATTTCACAAAATGCAACGAAGGTACAGTACCAATGTGAGATTTCTAAAGATAGCTACAGCACTTGACCCAAGATTTAAGACTCTGAAGTGCCTTCCAAAATCGGAGTGGGACAAGGTGTGGATCATGCTTTCAGAAGTCTTAATTAAAAAAAAAAAAAAAAGAGCAACACTCCAATGTGGAAAATACAGAACCCGAACCACCAAAAAAGAAAATCAACCTTCTGCTGGTGGCATCTGACTCAGATAATTTAAAATGAACATTTGTCGGTCCACACTGCTTTGGATTGTTATTGAGCAGAACCCGTCATCAGCATGGATGCATGTCCTCTGGAAAGGTGGTGGAAGCATGAAGGGACATATGAATCTTTAGCGCATCTTGCGACGCCAGCTTCAACAGTGCCATGCAAATGCCTGTTCTCACTTCCAGGTGACATTGTAAACAAGAAGCGGGCAGCATTGTTTCCTGCAAATGTAAACAAACTTGTTTGTCTGAGCAATTGGCTGAACAAGAAGTAGGACTGTGTGGACTTGCAGGCTCTAAAATTTTACATTGTTTTATTTTTGAATGCAGTTTCTTGTACATAATTCTACATTTGTAAGTTCAACTTTCATGATAAAGAGATTGCACTACAGTACTTGTATTAGGTCAATTGAAAAATACTATTTATTTTGTGTTTTACAGTGCAAATACTTGTAATAAAAAATAAATATAAAGTGAGCACTGTACACTTTGTATTCTGTGTTGTAATTGAAATCAATATATTTGAAAATGTAGAAAACATCCAAAAATATTTAAATAAATGGTATTCTATTGTTTAACAGTGCGATTAATTGTGATTAATTTTTTTAATGGCTTGACAGCACTGATATATGAAGAACATAGGGTTTGTAAGACTGGATCTGACCCGAGGACCATCTAGCCCAGAATCCCATCTCTGGCAGCAGTCAGTACCAGATGCTTTGGAGGAAGGTGCAAAGAACTATGCAGTAGCAAATGTGAGATAATCTGACCCCCATGAGGGTCTCATCCTGGTCTGTAACAGTTAGAGATTGGCTTAAACCCTGAAGCATGAGGTTTCATATCCCTTTCACAATTTTTGTTCTGATCACTCTGAAAGTTTTTATATCCATATAAATGTCCCTTTTTTTGAAGCTTGCTAAATTCTTGAGAAACTTCCTTATTTTCTATCATGCTTACAGATAAGGGAGGGAGAGGAGGGACAGAAAATAAGGAAGGGGTTAACACTGGAACCTTATCTAGCAACATTGATACCATCTAGTATTGACCAATTGATAGTGTCTTACAGAGAGATCTAGAATAAACATTCTACTTTATCAACACTCTGATCATAAAAGACACACATGAATCCTTTAAGAGGAGTATATTTTTCTCCCGCAGAACAAGAAGCTCAAGAATTCTCAAATATTTAAGCAATACAGCTTGCAAAGTAATAAAAAAAAGAGACTTTGGATTGTTCTTTTCATGAATGTGTCAGAGACATAAATTTAAAAAGCCTCCTTTAACAACCCAAATATAGTATTTTAAACACTGAGATTTGTTATCATTGATAATATAGGAGAACAGGTTTGCATTCTGTTCTTTCAGTTCCCACTTATGGTACCTTTTTGTGCTCTCAGCTGCAATATGTGTCGGAGCATGAAATCCAGAAATGGATTTGGTTTCCCATGTGGCAATCAGTTGTAAACATTTATGTGCTCCGGTGTAGCTTGACAGTTCTAAGAGAGCTGATTCTGGCAGGGAATTGCGTACATCTTTTCCCCAGACTCATTGCTCTGAAAAGCTCTATAACTTGAGAAATGATAACACTGCATCCTTGTGTTTTTTATTTTTAAATCAGAAGTTTAATTTATATTGCCTGCCTCACAGGCAAGTGAAGCTTTTCTTGTATAATCTGTTAGACTTTAATCTGGTCTGGGCAGTGAATATCTAGGCATTTTATATCCTGTGGAAACTTCAGTATGGCTATGTTGATAAGTGAGACTGCAGTGATGCTACAGGTTTTGCCTCCATAACTCATTCTGACATGGCTGGGAGCAAAGAAGCATGATCAAAACTGAATACAATAAATGTTCTCTTCTCCATGGCTTATATTAACTGGGGATTGTGTTCTCTTTAACCATCGGGAATCTTTAAAAATATTTATATTCAAACCTTTCACCACACTTGAAATGAAAGCGATTTTCAGTTGTAGAAATTGTAGGGTTGCTATCTGGACTCTTCTGATGGAAATATGCAGATGTGTAACTTGGAATTTTTATTCCAAACTGTACTTTGGAGCTACTGTTTCCATTGAATTTAACAGATTTTAACATACAAATGCAATAGTGGTTGCAGTTGTTGTTAACACAGTATTTCCACCTACCTGCGTTTTTGATGTATCAAAAATACAATCTGTTAACTCCCTTTCTTAAACAAAAATTGACATTCTAATTTAAATGGAAAAATAAATGAAACCTGGCCACATTGATGATCAGACAGTGTATTTAATTTGGTTTATGCTGTCACAGTTGTGGACTGTGGTTTGCTACCACAGGGGTTCCATTTTGCTGCTAACGCAGTCTATACTACCCAGCTCCCATCACACAACACAATTTCCTAGGTTTGGTCACACAGGACTGGCAGACTTATCTTGAAAATGTTCCAATGGTTTGGATTTGACTCTGCATGAGTTTCTTATACAATTTTTAGGTTCTATGTCAAGTTTTCTATTTGAGGTTTTCTGGTATGTATTAGTGACTTAGTCTGTAAAATGCCAGTATTTAAGGGTTATGAGCCAAGCCAATGCTTTAGGGCACATACTTTCTGCAAAGAGCTAAATGGATAGAGGAATGTTTTCTGCAAGCATATTGATCTCTTCCAAATTAACATATTGAACTGTTATAGTTCTGACTGGGTTCAAATTCCAGAGTTTTACTTCGAATATATAACCTATCAAGGTGTAGGAGCAACAGAGACTGGAGACTTGTTTGCACCTTTGGAACAGCTTTCCGTGGTTAGTGAAAGATTCTCCATCACTTGACATTTTTAAATCAAAACTAGGAGTTTGTAAAAGATGAGCTCTAATTCAAACAAGAATAAATTCAAGGAAGTCCTATGACCTGTGTTATACTGGAGGTCAGTTTAGGTGATTGCAATGGTTCCTTCTGACTTTATAATCTGAGTCTATACAGAAGTTACACTAGTTTGCTTAAAAAAAAGTTTTGTTAAACCTCTGTTTACATGGACGCAGTTATATCATTTAAAAATAGATATCAGACGAATTTCCAACTATGAATT
Source organism: Platysternon megacephalum (assembly GCA_003942145.1). Classification (NCBI taxonomy): domain Eukaryota; kingdom Metazoa; phylum Chordata; order Testudines; family Platysternidae; genus Platysternon; species Platysternon megacephalum. The sequence goes on from QXTE01000407.1 coordinate 507,403, forward strand.
TACTAACTGATGCAAACTAAACAAATATAAGACAGATTTAAATCAGTTTGTCTCCACCCAGAAAACTGCACCAGTTTAACAAAAATTGGTATAAAATCATACTTTTAGTTAAACTGGTGCAACTTTGCATGTAGACCAGGCCTTATTGTGATAACTCCTCCTTTGCATACACATAATGCCCAGTAATATTGATGGGTGTTAACCACATACATTGCAAGGAAAATAGACCCGTTAGTGAACTTCGTACATGCTAACGATAACTGTTTACGAGTTTTTGAAGGGTGTGAAAACAAAGGGGGGAGAGGAATTATTGAGGGTGGTCCTAGTGGGTGCTACTAGACTTAATGGGATGAAATTAAAGGGGAAATTTAGTCTGAATATCATGGAAAAACTTCTTGAAAATGAGAGATACAAGACTGTGAAATCATCTCCTTGAAGAAGAGGCAGAAACTGCATCACTGTTGAGACATTAAAACTAGTCTGGATTGAGCACAGGGGAACAGTTCTGCCCTGGCTTCAGGGAGTTGGGGTTGGGGTGGGGGAGAGATTGGATTAACTGATCTTTTGTTTCTCACTCGTTTGTCTTTCTGACAAATGCAGACCAGAATAAAACGGTTAATGTACATTTTTATATTGATATAATTTATATGGAATTTCTATTAAGCCCATAGTCTGGCTGCTTGGAACCCCATGTATCCAAGTATATGGGTGGCTTTCCACATCTGTCTTCTGAATTTGTTTCCCATGCTCGTGCTCTTCTTTGGCAACATGGTCATTTCAAAGACTGCTATGTGTATTGAATAGTAGGGTGCTCACTTTAGTCAACCGCCGCTCCGTGGAATAAAATAGTACTATTATGATTTATTTATTTACACTATTACCGTAGTGTCTAAGTGTCCCAGTCACGGATATACACCTCTATCCCAATACAATGTGACCCGATATAACACGAATTCGAATATAACGCGGTAAAGCAGTGCTCCCGGGGGGGCTGCGCACTCCGGCGGATCAAAGCAAGTTCGATATAACGCGGTTTCCCCTATAANCAAGCATATTGATCTCTTCCAAATTAACATATTGAACTGTTATAGTTCTGACTGGGTTCAAATTCCAGAGTTTTACTTCGAATATATAACCTATCAAGGTGTAGGAGCAACAGAGACTGGAGACTTGTTTGCACCTTTGGAACAGCTTTCCGTGGTTAGTGAAAGATTCTCCATCACTTGACATTTTTAAATCAAAACTAGGAGTTTGTAAAAGATGAGCTCTAATTCAAACAAGAATAAATTCAAGGAAGTCCTATGACCTGTGTTATACTGGAGGTCAGTTTAGGTGATTGCAATGGTTCCTTCTGACTTTATAATCTGAGTCTATACAGAAGTTACACTAGTTTGCTTAAAAAAAAGTTTTGTTAAACCTCTGTTTACATGGACGCAGTTATATCATTTAAAAATAGATATCAGACGAATTTCCAACTATGAATTTACTAACTGATGCAAACTAAACAAATATAAGACAGATTTAAATCAGTTTGTCTCCACCCAGAAAACTGCACCAGTTTAACAAAAATTGGTATAAAATCATACTTTTAGTTAAACTGGTGCAACTTTGCATGTAGACCAGGCCTTATTGTGATAACTCCTCCTTTGCATACACATAATGCCCAGTAATATTGATGGGTGTTAACCACATACATTGCAAGGAAAATAGACCCGTTAGTGAACTTCGTACATGCTAACGATAACTGTTTACGAGTTTTTGAAGGGTGTGAAAACAAAGGGGGGAGAGGAATTATTGAGGGTGGTCCTAGTGGGTGCTACTAGACTTAATGGGATGAAATTAAAGGGGAAATTTAGTCTGAATATCATGGAAAAACTTCTTGAAAATGAGAGATACAAGACTGTGAAATCATCTCCTTGAAGAAGAGGCAGAAACTGCATCACTGTTGAGACATTAAAACTAGTCTGGATTGAGCACAGGGGAACAGTTCTGCCCTGGCTTCAGGGAGTTGGGGTTGGGGTGGGGGAGAGATTGGATTAACTGATCTTTTGTTTCTCACTCGTTTGTCTTTCTGACAAATGCAGACCAGAATAAAACGGTTAATGTACATTTTTATATTGATATAATTTATATGGAATTTCTATTAAGCCCATAGTCTGGCTGCTTGGAACCCCATGTATCCAAGTATATGGGTGGCTTTCCACATCTGTCTTCTGAATTTGTTTCCCATGCTCGTGCTCTTCTTTGGCAACATGGTCATTTCAAAGACTGCTATGTGTATTGAATAGTAGGGTGCTCACTTTAGTCAACCGCCGCTCCGTGGAATAAAATAGTACTATTATGATTTATTTATTTACACTATTACCGTAGTGTCTAAGTGTCCCAGTCACGGATATACACCTCTATCCCAATACAATGTGACCCGATATAACACGAATTCGAATATAACGCGGTAAAGCAGTGCTCCCGGGGGGGCTGCGCACTCCGGCGGATCAAAGCAAGTTCGATATAACGCGGTTTCCCCTATAACGCGGTAAGATTTTTTTGGCTCCCGAGGACAGCATTATATCGGGGTAGAGGTGTATAAACGTATACCCTTGCCCCCTCTCAACTTTATGGGGCAACACTGCTGTCTTCAAAGAGGCCAACCCTCAGTTTGCCATGTTGTAAGCCACTGCCAGAACTGCCAGTGTAAGTCCATCTAAAGGCATGCTCTCTTGCACTAGGATACTACTTTGAGCAATTCCATTGAAGATGTCCACTCCAGATCCTCCAATGGGAGGAACTCCTCGCCCAGGGCCTTCTCCTGGACCCGGACCATCACCTGGTGCAATGTTGGGCCCCAGTCCTGGACCCTCGCCTGGCTCTGCACATAGTATGATGGGACCCAGCCCTGGACCACCTTCAGCAGGACACGCTATACCACCTCAGGGGTCTGGGGGCTATGCTCAGGACAATATGCATCAGATGCACAAGGTAACCAACTGTAACAGTGCTCTGTTTGAGTGGGGTTTTCTCTTTTCCTGGCAGAGCTTATACATTCCTCTTGTTCCCTAGTTATTAAAAATAAATGAACATAAAATGAAACGGTTAAGAGTTGCCCTAATTTTCTACAGCATGCTATTTCCCCATAACTGGTAAAATGTAGAGCAAGATACGATCTTTCCTAGGTCTTATCTTTCCCGGTGGACCAAACCTGAAAGCAGGTGAGTATAAGTTTAAAGGTGATTTGTGAAGGAAATAAATAAAGGCTTCTGCCTCATTTCTGTTTCAATGGATACAGAAGGCTTGGAAAGCGGTGTTTTGTTTTGGTTTTTTTAAAGTTAGTTTACTTTGTTTTTGATACCTTAGGGATATAAAATATGGTTTTGCTGGAAAACGTGGGTTTCAGATGTATAGAACCCTGTAAATCTGCAGATATCCACAGACCATGTTTGTGGATCGCGGATGGACGTGGATCCAAATTTTGTATCTAGAGCCCTGAAAACCTGCGGAAATCTGCTTGATATCTGTGGATATCTGTGGACCATGTTTGCAGATTGCATGCAGATCCAAATTTTGTGTCCATGCAGGGCTCTACAGATGTGAACTGAAAACTTTCTTGTTTCTAACTGAAGGGGCAGGGGATTTGAAACTTATATATATACAAACTCGTACAAGAAAATTATATATTTTTTTATATATATAATTTGTTTTTGTTAATGTTCATTTAACTCAAATGCCTAATAAACTCATACAAGAATATAAAATATTCTTTTATGAGTGTATTAGGCATTTGAGTTAAATGAACATTAACAAAAGCAAACAAACCCTCCCCCACCCCACATTTTAAGTCTGATTAAAAATATCTTTCTGTGTTAGTTCTCAACTTTTGTGATGTCAGAATTCATGTAGTTCTGTGGCCATCCATAGAGTTCCAGGGTGGAGAAGACCTCAGTTTTTAATGTAGTAAACAACTATGAAAAACATTTAAAGAAAAACAAACAAAAAACCTACCCTTTCAGGCCCTCTTCATACAACATAAGAAAGAAAGAAAAGAAAAGGTCCAACCCCTAACTTTTTACCTGACTTGAGGTCACCTTTATCACACCCAATACACAGGGTGTTTTAAAAGTTGGTACACTGTGTTAAGGCATAACCTATTTTTCAGTTGCTGTTGTGTGGACTGCAAAATAACACAAAATTGGACTTGGATCTCAAGGAATAAAGCATTTAGTCTCCGAGAGTTATACCTGAAATTGTTTAATGAGATCCACACTGCGCTTGTCTCCTGCCACTGAGAACAAATAATGCAAGATAATGTAATAACTGATGCCAATGGCAAATTTTACAGCCTATGAGGAAATTTCACTAGATGCCCTCCATGCTTAATGTGGTTTTGGACTAAAATATATTTTTGTGTGTTGATTTTCTTTCGCTTCATTGAGTGCTGTCTGTTTATATGGTATCCTGAGTGTGGCCAATAAATAGATCTTCCTTTTGAAGATGGATGTTGGTAGCATCTGGGTCAGCATGCTACAAATGGTGCATCATTTAATGTACCTAGGACACTACTAACCTAAATACAAACTGTACCACACAATGCAGCAGCCTACTCTCTGCTTCCATCAGTCCTTTGCCTCTAGGAATAGCTTAGCTTTTTCTTTGATAGTAATTATTTTAAGCAGGTTTTGCACTGTCCCTCAATCCTTTGCAGCCAATGGATTCCATGCATGAGAAGGGAATATCTGATGATCCTCGGTACGGCCAGATGAAGGGGATGGGAATGAGGCCAGGTGGGCACACGGGAATGGGTCCTCCTCCAAGCCCGATGGATCAGCATTCGCAAGGTCTGTTTTTCTCCTGGGCTAGGGGTCTGGGAGAGATTTTCAAGCCAGTTTCTGAACAGGAGACTGAGCCCCAGTCTACTGTTCAGTTTCCTTGTTGATTACTGCTGCAGTGGGACTTTCCTTGGGATAGTGCACTATTATAGTAGCAAGAGCAGAGAACGCTATGGATACAAACTTCTAATTTTTGTGAAAGGCCACCTGTTCCTCTCCATATTCTTTCTTTCTACCACACTGAGGACAGTTGCTACACAAAAGGGCATCTGGTGTCCTGGCATAGCCACATACAGCACAAAGTTCCCACAAAGGATACCCAGCCGTATCCTGTAATTTTCTCTGCTGCCACTGAAAGTGCTCCTGTGCTCCCTTTGTCATGGACATGGCCGTGGTTCAAGAGACTCTGGGGAGAGGGTGGTTTTATGATGGAGAAAATAAATCTACAAGCAAGGAACAGATGGACGCAGCAGGTAAGATACTTGCAGCCCTTCACAGCCACCAATATGTCTGTGAACCTTCCCTGGACAGATTCCTCTGTAAATCCTCAAACGGGATTATTATTTTTTATTTTGTTTTAAACTTTTAGTTCCAAACAAGTTTTGGTGCAATTACTTTCATTGGGGACCCTGGCGTAAAGCAGTTGCCACCTCCATTAAGAGTGATTAAATAGCTTTTTTTTTCCTGTAGCATTTTTAAAATAAAACTAGCCTTTCTGTTTTATTATGCAAAGTCTACAGCATGCTGCAATATAATTACATCTCTCTTTCCAGGTTACCCTTCTCCGCTCGGTGGTTCTGAGCATGCCTCAAGCCCAGTTCCAGCTAACGGTCCATCCTCTGGCTCTCAAATGTCCTCTGGTCCTGGAGGAGTCCCGTTAGACGGTACTGACCCACAAGCATTAGGACAACAGAACCGGGGCCCAACCCCTTTTAACCAGAACCAGCTGCACCAGTTAAGAGCTCAGATCATGGCCTATAAAATGCTTGCCAGAGGGCAGCCTTTACCTGACCATCTTCAGATGGCAGTGCAGGGAAAGAGACCAATGCCTGGAATGCAGCAGCAAATGCCGACGCTACCTCCACCCTCTGTATCTGGGACAGGACCAGTGCAAGGAGCAGGGCCTGGGCCTGGACCAGGACCAACACCTCCAAATTACAACAGACCTCATGGTAAGTGCCAGCTTTGTTGCTTCCTTAGTCTAAATTCAAGACTCTTCCATTTCAGTACAGATGCACATAGACTGATGCATGGGGGTAGCATAAGGAAGGAGCAAGCCTACACTTTTCGTTTATCTGTTTGGTACCTTACGTTAGTTTATGGAGGGATGTTTGTTTGTATAATGTGTCTGGTCGTACCATCACAAAGACGCCTTTGTCATTTTCAAGGTCCTGCACCATTTTGCCCCCACCAATATTTTTGCTCTCATTCCTCCTAGTCCCCTCTCCTAATTGCTTCATGTCTCCTTTCACACTGTTTTGTATCTTCTGTCACAAACCCTTTCAAGCCAGCCTCTAAGCACCTCCCCATATCATACCTCCTTTGTGGGAAACATTCCATCCTTTATAGCTGTGCTGGTGTCACCCACATGCAGTCATGTGTTTACATGTGTTTCAGTCTGTCTGAATTGGGACTCTAAACTCTTCAGGGAAGGGACTTTGTCTTTTAACTGCTTGGAAATGGCAACATATGCTGACCATGCTCTCACTAATTAACAACCTGAAGGAGCCTGGTTTTGTTCCCATTAGGTACATGCAAGGAACAAGCAGATATATTAATAAACTGCACAAAGAGAGTCTTATTGCTGTCTTTTTTTACTCTCCTTTATGTAGGTATAGGAGGGCCTAACATGCCTCCTCCTGGACCCTCAGGAGTTCCCCCAGGAATGCCTGGGCAGCCCCCTGGTGCACCCCCAAAGCCCTGGCCTGAAGGTGAGAATAACTAGGGTTCTTTTAAACAGTTAATTACAAGAAATTTCTCTGGCATTCCCTTCCCCAGAGCAGTGAAGGGAGCATGGGGATGTGCTACTCGGGCATGTGGAGGAAGGACATACTGAAGTGAAAACTGAGCCACAAACGCTTTGTGCCTCGTTTTGTTCCCCCAGCACATGAGTTGCTGCAAATCCTAGAAGACCTTGATTTTGGTTTCTGCTACAGTGTGTCCCTGCCATCTGGGGGACTGTGGAAGATATTACAGCTTTAGCTAAGCTCTTTTAAAACCCTCCACTTGGAGTTTGTGATCCTGCAGACAGACCAGTTAATTCCAATGCAGATTTTGATGCCTCTGGAGTGGTTTTTTTGGCAGCCACTTGATGTCTTTGATCAGGTGGTTAGACTCCAATGGATGATCTTTCCAAAGAGCTGGCTCAGGCATCTACACGCTTTTATTCTGCTTGAACTATTGTACTATGGGGACAGCTGTACAAAGTTGCGCAGTTCATCTTGTAGCTAGGCGGAAGGAATTGCATTTGGTTGCTGTGAAATTTACAGCTTGCCAGATGATTGAGTGGAGGTGGGGGGATAAACAGTAGGACTGCATGACTTGTTCATGGGTCAGCATGGGGAGTGTCCTGTGTTAGAAAGGACGGAAAGTGAATACAGCACATGGGCAGAAACAGAATTTTTTCCAACAGTTCTCTCTGAAGAGGTTCTTTTGCCCTTTAACCTTGTAGCTGGGCTGCATGTCAGCTCTCCAGTGCTACTTAGCGCCAGAAAGTTCAAGCTTGGGTGACTGAAGTGTCCTGATTTCCAGAGGTGGTGAAGCTAATAGAAGCTGTGTGCCCCCAGCTGCTCTGAAAATCAGACCATTTACTTAGGTGCCTAACTGGAGTCACCCAAGTCTGAAAATTTTGGCCCGGCCCACGTCAAATTCTGACAGGTTTAAAGAAGTGTGGGGGGGACATGCTACCCAGTATCACCCCCAGTTTGGTTTTTGAACAGGACCAATGGCAAATGCTGCAGCCCCCACTAGCACACCTCAGAAACTGATTCCTCCTCAGCCAACTGGCCGTCCTTCACCAGCACCCCCGGCGGTACCTCCTGCAGCATCTCCTGTAATGCCACCCCAAACTCAGTCACCCGGGCAGCCAGCCCAGCCTGCCCCCATGGTGCAGCTCCATCAGAAGCAGAATCGTATCACGCCCATCCAGAAGCCAAGAGGACTTGACCCAGTGGAAATCCTTCAGGAGAGGGAATACAGGTAAAAGCCGTGGCTTCTGTTGGAATTGTGAGATGCTGATATCAAGTGGCTGGCTGCCTCTCCCCTTTTATCCTCCTACTGGTGTCCTCAGCTCTCTTGAAGAATACAGTGGCTCTCCCTATTTACCGTTTCTCTCCCTCCCTCCCCCCCCCCAAAAAAAATCAAAATTCCCAGTTGACGTGCTGTACAGACTGACCTAGGACTGAGAAGAACTGTGCATAAGTTCACTTCAGAGCCTTCTCAGGGCAACTCCTGAGATCTTACAGTTTACTGTGCAGACGCGCCTGTCTCTGCTTCTCCCAGGGGCTGACATTTTCCCTGGCACTTCAGTTATTTTTCATGCCAGAGAGGCATGCTACTGCTATGCCCATGTATTAAATGATGTTCCAAACAAAGATGTACATAGCTGCCAAGAACGTCCATCGTACTTGAGATACGGTGACTCAAGGACTGGACACAAAACAGATGTATTTGATAGTCTTTTCAGTTGAACAGTAAAAGGCTAAAAGTGCCCAGACTTAAACTCATTTTGTTTGTCTTCATCTGCTACGAAATTGTCTTCTCCCCACAGATTGCAGGCTCGCATTGCTCACAGAATCCAAGAACTAGAAAACCTGCCTGGGTCCCTGGCTGGTGACCTGAGAACCAAAGCTACCATTGAACTTAAAGCACTAAGACTGCTTAACTTCCAGAGACAGGTAGGTTGTGGGGTTTCAGCTGCTGGCTTTCTAGTGTGCGATGCCTGATTCAGAGCAGGAATTAGCCAATTACTGCAGATTTTGTAATGCAAGGCAAATGCCGGATACACAGAAATAAGATAATTAATGTGCATTTGTGTCTGTGCCTGGCTTGGAATAAAACAAACTGAACTTAGTACAAGAACCCCCCAGCCTGCTTCATGTGTTAGCTGGTTACCATGGAAGTGGTAGTTTACCTGGATACTGGACTAGATGGAGCATTGGTCCATCCCATTTCCTGCTCTACTGATCTGACTTGGCAGAAGGAAAAGATGCCTGATGAGCTGGACCATTGGGCCAATTTGGTGTGGCAGTGGACTAGATGAACTGTTGCGGTGTGGTGCTCTGGCAGTATCTTTATTCTTATAAATCTCAATTCTGAGACTCCATATGGAAGAGATTCTGTTTTTTAAGTAGCTTTTTTTGTTTTTTTCCACTGAGGGTGTGATCTGCCCCTATTCAGAGGATCAGCGCAAAGCTGATGCACCATGTGTGTCGCACAAGGGCATAAGATGTAGAATAGGCCTTTTGCTGGTGAATTTCACCCTTAGTGTACATAAGCAGAGTTATACTGTGACACTGCATATTTTTCCAGTTCCATACCATACATCTTTGATCTGAATCTGTTGCCCAAGGCATCTTCAGAACTGTATTTCAGCCTTTGATTGTATAATGTTTGGCTTTTTTAATGCCATGCAAAACTTTGGCACTTATAAAATGGCACACAGAGAGCAATTAATTTTTTTTAAATGTGAATTTCCTGAAAAGCTGCGTCAGGAAGTCGTGGTGTGCATGAGACGAGACACGGCCTTGGAAACGGCGCTGAATGCCAAGGCATACAAACGCAGCAAGCGGCAGTCCCTGCGTGAGGCTCGCATCACGGAGAAACTGGAGAAACAACAGAAGATCGAGCAAGAACGGAAACGCAGACAAAAGCACCAGGTAAGTTGTTCCCTTCCTGTTACTTTATTTTGTTTGTTTGTTGTTTAGCTTGGGATTTTCAAAGTAGGGTAAGGAATTTAGGATTTATTTGGGAATTGGGCACCTAAGGACCATAACTCACTTGTTTTCCTGTAGAGAGAGTTAGAATACAGAGGCCATTAAATTGAGAGTCGTTACTGAGATGTTAAATATATTTTGGGCAAATTACAGTCAGAGGAAAAGATCTTTTTTGTTGCTAAATCCATGCATCAAATGGCTTACAACATAAAAAGACATTGATTATTACAGTGCAGAACAATAGATGGCTAGTGTGTGTATCTTGACTTTGTAGCCCAATTGCCATCACTTTGTCCCTTCAGGAATACCTCAATAGCATTCTCCAGCATGCCAAGGATTTCAAAGAATACCATCGATCCGTCACGGGCAAAATTCAAAAGCTTACGAAAGCTGTGGCCACTTACCATGCTAACACTGAGCGTGAGCAGAAGAAAGAGAATGAGAGGATCGAGAAAGAGCGAATGCGCAGGTTGATGGTAAGACTTCCCATGGGACTGCAAAACGGTTTACACGCGCTCACACACGTTATATAGCTGAATGGTGTAAACTGCCTGCAACATGCTTGGATGGAATTTTTAGCTGGCTAAATTTCTCCTCCTCGGGGCTGTAAGGATGCTAACCTTGCCTCTTCCTTTAGGCTGAGGATGAAGAAGGGTACCGTAAGCTTATCGATCAGAAGAAAGATAAGCGCTTGGCATATCTACTCCAGCAGACAGACGAGTATGTGGCCAACCTGACCGAGCTGGTGCGACAACACAAGGCCGCACAGGTGGCAAAGGAGAAAAAGAAGAAAAAGAAAAAGAAGGTGACTGAACGATTAAGCCTGCTTGCCCCTAGGATTGTTCGCTCTGGCAGGAGCCGGGTCAGGAGTAAGGCAGGGGTTTGGAAACTGCTGCAGACATGTCTCTACTGTCATGCCTTGTTTCTGAGCTGTACTAGCCCAGCTTTTGCAGTTCAGGGCATCTATTGAGCAGAGACAGTCATTCGTGCTGACTGCTTGTTCATAGACAGATGTGACACGGGTGAGATGAGCAAATTCACTTCTCTTGTAATCAAATGCTATGTTTGAACTTGGGACTCCAGAACTCAAAGCCTAATGCATCATCTAACCTGCCATACCAATAAGCAGGTTACCCTACTTGAGAATGCATTTCTAAAACCAGAATCTTCCTGCTGTTTCCCTTAATTTTTCAACAGAAGGCATCATAAACTGCAATGTGATTTTTATTTTTATTTTTTTTCTTCCATAGTAATATAGTGAAAGAAACTGAAGACTGGTCTGTTTTGCCAACTTAAATATAACTAATGGCAATTTACTAGAGAGAATTTACTGCAAGTTTTCTAAAGCACAAACTCATTTGGTGGGAGTCACTAGATCAGAAAACTTGCAGTAAATTTTCCCTAGTAAATTGCCATTAATTAAATGGAAGTTGGGAAAAATTGAGAGCAGTTTTTTGGTTTCTTTCACTGTGGGAAAAAATGGAAGAAAACTCAGTTGTTGAGTACAAGGGGATAAGCTGGTAGAACTGATCATAGTTTTTAAGTGTTAGTTTTTTGGAGATAGGGATATCTATGTTAGTTTTTTGGAGATAGGGATATCTATTCCAGGAGATTTAAAATGGGGTGTCTCAACTTTTAAAGAACTATTTCGATTTCCTTTTAATAGTAAGGTGTGCAGAATTTTCTATACTAATAAGAGCTTTGTATGCTATGGTGATGGGTGTTATACAAAAAAAACCCCCAAAAAACCCCCAAACAAACACCAGAGAAGAGTAGCTATCTTGGATGTAGTAATGAAAAGCATCAGTCCTAATATATCATTGCATGACGGTGATAAACCAGTCTAAAACGTTAGCTCTTTTGAAGGAGGATTTCTTGGCTAGAACTTAATTTACAAATCTGTTCCAGCCTGAGCAGCTTCTGCACTTGACTGTTTGTGTCCTCCCTTCCCATCCTCCTCCTTTTGAGTTGGGATACTTGCATTATAAGCATGCGATTCCAGTGGAGTGCTCATATTGTGGGTTTGATTTTTGTTTCCATGATTAAAGGGTTGCTATGAGTTGTATCCCCCTTTCTTTCAGAAGGCAGAGAATGCAGAAGGGCAAACCCCTGCAATTGGACCAGATGGCGAAGTAAGCACAAGAAACTCGTTTCATGTGGTGCCAAGTAGGATAGAAAACGTTTGTTAGCCACACACTGAAAGGATCAGTTATGATGATGATATTTTGGATTGAGAAAAACAGCACTGAGAAGTGGAGTGTAGTAGATGGCTAAATCAAGACTTCCTAAAATAGAACATGTTCAACTTTGTAAAGAAATGTTTGTCTCTTACCGTCTCCACCCGCATGAATGGTTCTGGCAGCCTCTCCAACCTGCCATGTCACTGCTAATTTTGGCAGCAACTCCAGTGTGTTCACACTGGCTCCAATCCTGCAAACCTTTAGATATGTCACGTAGAAGAGGAAGGATGTAGAGAGTAAACAAGCCTGGGATTGGGAGGCTGGAGTTAATTCCCAGCTTTGCCACAGTTTTCCTGTGTGACCTTGGGCAAATTTGTCTGTAAAAGGGGGATGACAGTGTTTTCCTACCTACAGCAGTGCTGTGAGGATCAATACGTTAAAGATTGTGAGGTGATCAGATACTATTGGGATTGGGGCCATAAGAACCTAAGGGAGAGCCACCCATAACTTTAGGCATGTGAGAAGTTCCAGTGAACTCAGTGGGACAAAAGTGCTGAAAGTTACACATATACCTAAGAAGTTGCAAGATCATTTGTGACAAAGGAAGTACTGAGTGGCAATGAATTTATAAGAGAAGCTGGAGATATTTCACATTAAGATAGTTATTTTATTCATGCCTTCAAATGCCAAGCAGCACTTTTGTCACAGCTAGGTCAAGACAGTGGTTTCCTGTTTCTTGTTTTTGAATTAGGGAAAACCAAAAATTTTAAAAACAAAAAAAAGTTTTGATCTACTTATTCTTTGGATAAAGTGGTGTTTTAAAACTTTAGTGGGTGTCCCATAAATATTTCTGCAATAGCACTTAGCTGGTTTTAATTAAAGGTTTGGCTAATAGAGCACAGAGATGCTTTAATGCCAGATGGAATACTGAAATGTACATACATTGTGCTTTCTCAGCCTCTGGATGAGACCAGCCAAATGAGTGATCTCCCCGTGAAAGTAATCCATGTGGAAAGCGGTAAAATCCTTACTGGCACAGATGCTCCGAAGGCTGGACAGCTGGACACCTGGTTGGAAATGAACCCAGGGTAAGCCATCACCAGTTCCCAGATTGCCATTTGGTGTTGTGCCAGAAGGCTGACAGCCTCACATTTGCTGTAATGCATTCTGTGGCTTTGCATATAAATCCTGTTCCATGCTCTAACTGAAATGGGTCAAAAATTACACCAGTTCACAGTCTGGGATACTGGCCCCAATCCTGCAGTGATTGTGTCTCTCCAAGATTCCTCCCTCACAGAGATCATTGCAGGATTGAGGCCTGTTTCGTTCAGGCAAGAAAAGCCCAAAATATCAGCATAGGCCCAGCCTAACACCTTGAGAGTCCCAAAGGGTAGGAAGAAGTATGTTATACCATTAGAAAGTGCAGATTCCTTTACCCTTACTTCAGCGGTCAGGGAGCTGCTAAAATTGTGTGGGAAATACTGTTGCAAAAGGTGCTTAATTGGAGGACCTCTACTTATGCACCCAGACCCAATAAATTTTTCTAAGCACTGGTCCTAAAATCTGGGATTAGAAAGGGAAAAAAATTAGTCAAATTCCTGTGTTAAAAGTAGCAGTAATCTCACTCTAGTTTGAGTTCAAAGGCTTTTAGAGACCAAGCTAGTCGCATGTTTGTGCATTGCTTTGTCAGAATCAGAACTGACATTAAATATTAATATTTGTATTGAATTAGATATGAAGTAGCTCCCAGATCTGACAGTGAAGAAAGTGGGTCGGAGGAGGAGGAAGAGGTAAGTGGATGTGCCTTAAGTCATATTTTTGGGTGCTTTCGTATTTTAAAATAGGAAATAACCAGTAGACATAAAGTCATTAAACTTAATCCAGTATTTATTTTTCAAATATAGTTCAATATCGATTTAGCAAAAATGAGTTCATTTAGAACAAATAAATCTTGAAACAACTGATGTGTGCAGTGTGAAAACAAATAACCTCGTGCTGTCATATTTCCAACCCCTTTCCATCTCTTCCTCTGTTGTGTCATGTCTTAACGAGGACACAACTGTGCAAGCCTTTACTTCTGATAGTAGCCTGACATTGCCATCATACATCAATAAGGGTTTAAATACATAAGAGCTGCCATAGTGGGTCAGACCAATGGTCCATCTGGCCTGGTATCCTGTCTCCAACCATGGTCAGTACAAGAGCTTCAAGGGGAGTGTACAGAACGGGGCAATTTTGCAGGATCCTGTCCCTGATCTGTAAGGCAGTGACTGTTTCTTATGAGTTCTTAAAGGTTCATAAACAGTCTGAAGCTATGTACATTTAAAAACATAGTAGGTCCAAGATGCACCAAGAATCTTTGAGTGCTCTACAATTTGGGAGAAGCAGAGGTAATATTTTGGGGATAGGGTTATATATATATATATAATATTTAAATGAGGTTGAGCCACTAATCACTGCTAATCTCCCTGCCTCTTACTGCTCTGCCGCTTGTCGTGTGCTAGACTGATATTCTGCACTGACAGCTTAGGGGCAGGACATGATTTTGCCCACATAATGGAAGTTCCCACTCCCCTCAAAGAATTTATTTTTAAATCACTTTGGGAAACGAGGTTGGGTTGTTAGAATATGTATGGCAGGAGGTAGGGTGCATCTGTATGTCATCTTTGAATGATCAGTATTCTAGAGCTTACATGAAAAATGTTCAAACTTGGGTGCTTAAGGTTGGCTCCTACATCCATATTTAGGAAGGAGACAAAACAGGGATTTATGTAGGTACCTATATAAATGGCGTGATTTTTTTTTTTCAAAGGTGCCACGCATCTACAAATCCCACTGAAGTCCATAAGAAAAGCAAGTGCTCACCATTTTTTAAAAGGGCTGCTTTTATTTAGGTGTCTAAATATGGGTGTAGGAGCCTCGTGTTTGGAAATTTTGGCCTAAGGGTTTATTTCTACCCAATTGATCAAAGATTTTTTATTTTATTTTTTGCCATTTTCTAAAAGAAAATGACACAAAAGGGCCACAGATATGATCACAAAGTACAATTGTGGTATCTAGATCTACAGGGAGATGCAAAGAGATTCTGTAGCTTTACATGTGCGTTTCCTGGTGATTCCTACTCATGGAGAGTCAATGCAAATACACATCTCGAATGCATGCCAACCAATCAACTGGCATGTATATTGTCCTTCATTTCATCTGTGTGCTGAAGTCTCCTGCATCACCAGCTGGTGAACAAAGCTGTATGCTTTATAGCGTCTTGGCAACAGGAAGGAAGGAAAGAGGTGTCTCCAGAGTGGTGATTTTTTTTGCAAAGTCTGCAGCATGTATTTAAAGAGTTTGCTGCATGTTAAGTGGCTTATGCAGACTTGGTCAGCTCCGCCTTACTGTGAGGATCCAGAACACTGCCCTCTCCCTTGTACGTGAGGATGAGTGTATGTAACTTGATAGTCCCAGTGATGTAGCCTTCCATTTCTGGCAGGAGGAGGAAGAGGAGCAGCCGCAAACTGCTCAGCCTGCCCTGCCTGTGGAGGAAAAGAAGAAGATCCCAGATCCAGACAGTGACGATGTGTCAGAAGTCGATGCCAGGCACATTATTGAGTAAGCCCCACCTAGTCACTTGTTGTGTCAGTATTTTAAATCCTGCTGCCCTTTGTTTCCCCGTTGGGGGGCAAAAACAACCCAGGATTAATTAGCCTGGATTGATTTCCATTATTCTGGATCACTTTGTTGGAGGCGTAATTGACAGGCACTAATAACTGGCAAGAGAAGACTTGCGAAATGCAGGTCCCAGCATGAAGGGCAGTGTTACATTGTGAAGCCCCTCTTTCGCCTGGCTGGCACATGAAAAAATATTATACTTCACTGTGAAAGTTTTTTGCATTTTGCATACTGCTAGAATAGCTTTAATTTTAATCCCTATTGTCAGTCTCTTGTAACTCCCTCCCAGTGCTCACTAAAAATGACATTGGAGGAGCTCTGATTTGTTATGCTTGGTCTTTACCCAGAGATTAAGGCTGAGAGATTCAAATTCACTTAATAGATTTAGATGCAATGCTTGTTAATTTTAATGAGAATTATGTCTGATTCTCCTAGGAAGCTTTGAATATATTGGTCCAGGTTTTTTGAAAACAGAAGAGAAATTAACATGTTGGTTACCAAAGTGCAGGGGAAATTGGGCGCTGTTTTTTTAATTTAAAGTTTCATGCTTAGGTATCCTCCTCCTCAGAGGGGAATGCTGCATTAGCTACATTTGGAGAAGGGAAAAGGTATGCAGATGAAAATAGTGTGACAAACCATGGTTGCATACCTACAAACATCAGTAGAGACACGAGGGAGTGAGGTCATATATTTTATGGTTTGTGAAAGAGAAAAGCTTTAGAGGTCCTGAAGAAGAGCTCTGTGTAAGTTCACAAGCTTGTCTCTTTCACCAGCAGAAGTTGGTCCAATAAAAGATATCTCACCCCCCTTATCTCTCCAATATCCTGGGACCAACACAGCTACAAAAACACTGTCTACAGACATCAGTCATAGATTACAAAGCCAGCAGGGGCCACTGTGATCATCTAGTCTTACCGCCTGCCTAATGCTGGTCAAAGGACTGTCCTGAATTAAGTCCTGTTTGAACTAGAGCAGATCTCTTAGAAAATCAGTCAGTGAGGCTTGAACCTTTACCCTCTAGCTCCGTAATTATGAGCCCCTATCACTCGAGCTACATAAGAACGGCCATACTGGGTCAGACCAAAGGTCCATCTAGCCTAGTGTCCTGTCTTCCGACAGTGGCCAATGCCAGGTGCCCCAGAGGGAATGAACAGAACAGGGAATCATCAAGTGATCCATCCCCTGTCGCCAATTCCCAGCTTCTGGCAAACAGAGGCTAGGGACACCATCCCTGCCCGTCCTGGCTAATAGCCATTGATGGACCTATCCTCCAGGAACATAACTACTTCTTTTTTGAACCCTGATATAGTCTTGGCCTTCACAACGTCCTCTGGCAAGGAGTTCCACAGGTTGACTGTGCGTTGTGTGAAGAAATACTTCCTTTTGTTTATTTTAAACCTGCTGCCTATTAATTTCATTTGGTGATCCCTAGTTATTGTGTTATGAGAAGGAGTAAATAACACTTCTTTATTTACTTTCTCCACACCAGTCATGATTTTATAGACCTCTAGCATATCCTCCTTTAGTCATCTCTTTTCCAAGCTGAAAAGTCCCAATTTTATTAATCTCTTCTCATATGGAAGTTGTTCCATGCCCCAAATAATTTTTGTTGCCCTTTTCTGAATCTTTTCCAATTCCAATATATGCTTTTTGAGATGGGGCGACCACATCTGCATGTAGTATTCAAGATGTGGGCATACCATGGATTTATATAGAGGCAATATGATTTTTTCTGTCTTATTTTCTATCCCTTTCTTAATGATTCCCAACATTCTGTTCGTTTTTTTTTTTTTTTTTTTTGACTGTGCTGCACATTGTATTGATGTTTTCAGAGAACTATCCACAAGGATGCCAAGGTCTCTTTCTTGAGTAGTAACAGCTAATTTAGACTCCATCATTTTATACGTATAGTTGGGATTATGGTTTCGAATGTGCATTACTTTGCATTTATCAACATTGAATTTTGTCTGCCATTTTGTTGTCCAGTCATCCAGATTTGTGAGATCCCTTTGTAGCCCTTCGCAGTCTGCCTGGGACTTAACTGTCTTGAGTAGTTTTGTATCATCTGCAAATTTTGCCACTTCACTGTTCACCTCTTTTTCCATATCATTTATGAATATGTTGAATAGGACTGGGCCCAGTACAGACCCCTGGGGGACACCACTATTTACCTCTCTGCATTCTGAAAACTGACCATTTATTCCTATACTTTGTTTCTTATCTTTTAATCAGTTACCGATCCCTGACAGGACCTTCCCTCTTATCCCATGACAGCTTCCTTTGCTAAAGAAAAATCTTCCAGCTGTCAATAAGCAGCAGGCTGTTACATTTTGTGGTGACCAGCCAGTCTAGAGAGACAGTCACCTGCATTAAGCCAATGTATTACAATGGAATAATGTGCATCCTTTTTCATACAAAGTACTATGTGCTGTTTTTTATAAACCACCCATGGGTACAGATATAGCCGTGCATCTATGTGAGCTGTTAGTTATTTTAAACTAAAGAAATGGAAGAAAAGAGGGTAATGCAATGTTGACAGTTTTACATGACAAAAAGTCAGGGATTAGAGAGTTTATGGTTCCCATGGTGGCAAACATTGCCCGAATACAGAGAAAAGTTATGGCCATATATGGAAAATGCTGAATATTCCAAAGTGAGTCCAAGTTACGCTTCCCTCAGCAACTATAACTTAAAATTCTGGATACTTATGTGCATGTAAAAACTGAACCTTACTGTGGAAGTAACCTAGTTTTTTGCTTTTAATATTTATAAGGAATTCGACATGCTATACTCACAAATCTTCTCCCCCTTTCATGCTTGCTTGCATGCAAACACAGGTGAGATGTGTCAGCAGAACAACTCTGCCTTGCCTGCCCTTTGTCTCGTTCAAATTGCAGCATCCTAGTTTCCTTTGAGATGNGAGGTCCCTTCCAAACCTGAGATTCTATGATTTGGTTGTAGTGCTAAGCCTATAGTTTGTGCAGGTTCTGGTGCATCAGTTGGAAGAGGTTCTCATCACACCAGGAAATTCTAATAAGTGGTTTGCAGAAGAAACTATAACTGTGAGGAAATAGGTGAATTGTGTTTAATTGTTTTTTTGTTTTTTGTTTTTTTTTTTGAAACAGTAAATCCTTTAAAACAAACATAAGCTGCTGGATGATATGGCAATAAGAATTTACTTACCATTCAGGTCAAGATTCTTGCTGTCTCAGAAGCGCACTGTGGTTTGGATCTTTAAAAATCAGCAGAACTTGTGCTCCAAAGTCACTTAGGCCCTGCTGTAAATCCCATCCCACCTAGTTAGTTTCCAAGGAGTTAAACGTGCCGGCATCGTCTTTTGCTCCCTGATTTTAGAGAGCATGAGGCAAAGGGAAAAGTAAACCGGGATGAAAAGAGACTAAAATATTCTTTCAAAAGCAAAGAAGTTGATTGGTTGTACTTGGAGAGACGAGCTCATGGAATCCTTGGATGCGTGGGGTCCCCCAGGAGGTCTTTGGGCCACGGGGAAGCCTGTCTCCCAGAGAAGCGAGAAGGATTCTCTCCATATCCATTCAAAACCCTTTATTTACTTCTTTGTTTGTTTTTTAGAAATGCTAAGCAAGATGTTGATGATGAGTACGGGGTCTCCCAAGCTCTGGCGAGGGGGTTACAATCTTACTACGCTGTGGCCCATGCGGTCACTGAGCGAGTGGACAAACAGTCCACGCTCATGGTCAATGGCGTCCTCAAACAATACCAGGTGAGAGACTGAGGGGGGAAGTGCCCTGATTCAGGGTGACGGTGACTGAAATAGCTTACGCACACACATACAGCATGTCTGATCAACCACAGGTACGCTCAGCACTGGGGGGAGAACCTAGAAATTGCCAGACTGGATGAGACCCAAGGCCCATCTAGTCCAGTATCCTGTCTCTGACCAGCAGCTCAAAGGAGGGTTTTCTAGAACTCTGCAATAACCGATGTAGGATAATCAGCCCCCCATATTGGGTCTCATCCTGACCTCTCACAGTCAGAGATTGGCTTAAACCCTGATGCCTGAGATGTAATGTCCCTTCCAAAACGTTATCATTATTTATTAGAAGTAAATTGCACACCTTGCTCTGCCTTACAGTCTAGATAAGGAACTGTGACATGTATTTGAACATAAAACCCTCCTGAGATTGTTCCAGGCAACTGGTTTCACTTTGCTTGGTGTTGGGCTCCTGTCCTGCTTCCCTCACGGTCCTAATCAGGTGGCGCTCCTTTACTATGCTCAGTTATTTGTCTGTCTGTCTAGAAGCTGATTTATTCAAATCCATTTTGGGTTAATAGGTCATTATTTCTTACCTTTTGAACTTGCTGAGCAAAATGAATTCCAAGAATTGCAAGTGCCGCCATAAGCAAATCCACAATGTAATAAAGTTGACAAGCAAGTTTTAAACATGTGCGCGTGTACACACACCCGTCTGAATTGCAAGTTTTAAACATGGGCATGCGTGTATATATACACACACACCCCTAAATTGCACCAAACGGGCTGAAGGTGACTGGATAATACTTGAATCATTTGTAGTCTCTGGGGAACAAAGTGTGACTCGACAGACGTTAACTGGCATTTTTAGTTGTAATTAGATAATTGTGCAGTACTTTGAAGATGCAAAGCTCTATAGAAGGACTAACTTTTTGTGCTTATCAATAGGTTCTGGTGTGTAAGACCTTACAAGTGCAATACACAATATTATAAGTCAGTGAAATCCTGGGGATTAAAGATAGGAGCCTGTTGACTCACACCTCGTATCTCTCCCACACTGCAGGAATGGAGGATTGTTCCCTTCAGTCCATGCAAACAACCAGAAACTTGATGCAGATGAGAATAAAATGATCCAGGCTTCTGGGGATGTGGGGGAGGGTCTTTTATAAAATAACTGATTAGCCAGACTTGGCCTCTGTAGCTTAAAGCAAAGAGCATTAAAGGGAGCTTTCTGTGTAGTACGCATGATCCAGAAGGGAAAGGAATGGATCGATACCAAAGCGCTCCTTTGAGATAATTAACTCTAAAACAAGAGGTTTAATAATCAATAAATAATTCATTTACAGTGTTACGTAAGGTGAGTGGCTACAAATCATTCACAAAGAAGTGTGGCTTTTTTCCTCTTAGATTCTGTTTAGTTTACGTTCTTTGAATCGTCCTCCATTCTCTTTTTGTTCAGATTAAAGGCTTGGAATGGCTCGTCTCTTTGTACAATAATAACCTGAATGGTATCCTGGCGGATGAGATGGGTCTGGGCAAAACAATCCAGACCATCGCTTTAATCACATACCTCATGGAGCACAAGCGTATCAATGGACCCTTCCTCATTATCGTACCTCTCTCGTAAGTGTGGGGCTCGAACTAATGGGGGGTTATGGCACTGGGAAGTTTAGGAGAAGTTTTTAGTGAGCAATGTTAATTGTAGCTGTGCTGTGGAAGGTAGCAGGGGGTGATGGTTAGAGCAGGGAGGAAGAGGGAGTCCGGAATTATGGTTCTATTCTTCACTCTGCCACTGACTCACTCTCTGACCTTGGAATTCATGCAGCTGCCTTGCCTCAGTTTACCAATCTGCAAAATGAGTGTAGTGATACTTACCTGACAGGGGAGTTGGGGAGCTTTTGTAAAGTGCTTTGAGATCCTTGGATAAAAGCCCCTGTAGAAACCCAAATAACACTGCAGTTGCCCTAAGGGAAGCTCTCTCCCCCCCCCCCCGGTCATAGACTTTTGCCTCATAACCTCTTAAGTACTGTTAAAATGGACTAAATTATGCTCAGGCATAATTTCTCATAATACTAATCTGAATAATCAGAAAACGTTTAAGGGCACCTTCCCAACTCAGTAGGTCAGCTTAAAAAATAAATAAATGAGCCGGTGTGAAGAATCAGAATGCAGGCATTCCTGTTTGTAGCAGAACTGTTCCTCTCTTTATCTCTTATACCAAAGTACAGATCTTCGCCAATAAAATGAGACAGCACTCCCCTGTGCGCACACACGACTGGATTGTTATATTTTCAGTTCAGTCCCTAGTGCATGGAAGGGTTATTCGAGCGATTGCCCACACTGATTCCACTCTTGAGGCATGTGCACCCAATACATGCCACATCAGATTATTTTGTCCGGTAGCGTCTGATGGGGCTAGGGCTGTGCCCTAAGGGTCCTCACAGTCCTCCCACTCCAGGGCAGAAAAGCTGAGTGGCCCAAGCATCCCTCCGTCCATTCTTACTGCCTGTGGCCGCAATGCACCGTCTGCTTCCTCCGCACACTGTGTGACTGACTTAGCCTGGTATATAATAGTACGGTGTTAATGTAGTTCTTTTTTTATGGTGTCACGGGGTTCACTCATCCCTACTGGCCATCCTGGGGATTAGCTCTGGCCAGGCATTGCGCCCTCCTCTGGTGGTGTCTCTCCCATCATCCTGTCAGCCTGTGGACCCCTTTTGCTCCAAGAACTGCAGCTCCTCTTCATGACTTGGCCCTCTGACCAGGTCACTCCGTGGTTCCCCCTTCCAGGATATGTAACAGTCTTTTTGGAACAAATCAGGCAGTCCACTGTCCTCTGCCTGGTCGGTGCCACATCCCTAGTGGCTGGTAGGGAACCCGAGCCTGCCCTCTACTCTGGGTTCCGACTCAGGGGCCCTCCCATTAGCAGCCAAGGCCAGCACTGTCCTACCATGCTGCTTTCCCCCTGAGCCGTCTCCTACCTTCCTGGCTTCCCCCCTCTCTGGGTGTGTCAGCCTCCCAACTCCCGACTGCCTCTACGGTAGAACCTCAGAGTCAGGAACACCTCAGGAGTGAAGATTGTTCGTAACTCTGAACTAAACCTTCTGGTTCTTTCAAAAGTTTACAACTGAACATTGACTCAGTACAGCTTTGAAACTTTACTATGCAGAAGAAAAATGCTGCTTTTAACCATCTTAATTTAAATAACAAGCACAGAAACCGTTTCCTTACCTTCTGAAACTTTGCTTAAATTTTTTTAGTTCTTCATGTTTAACACAGCATTGTACTGTGTTTGCTTCCCACCCCCCTGAATACTTCCAAATGAGGGGTGTGGCTGACCGGTCAGTTCATAACTCTCAGGTTATACTGTATAGGCCCAACACATCTCCCTTCACCCAGGGAGAGACTGCAGACTCCTTCCATGCAGCCCACTGCTGCTGTCACCTCCTGGGCTTTATTCAGGCGCCTCCTGTTCCTGACCAGCTGAGCTTTATTTAATCAACCCCTGCTCCCTGGCTCCTTCTCTAGTGCAGCCTGGGCAGGTGATTGGCCCATGTAGCCATCTTAACCCTTCCAGGCCCTGTGTGGGGGTGGACACCCCATCACAGATGGTCTTTGGCAATGTAATATAGGTAAGTTTTAGTGAACCTAGATAAACAGAGAAACTTGTGGAGTAGCTACGGGAGCTTGAGCCACACCAGATTGGATGCCAGTTTTGGTGGGACTGTCCTGCAGTCACTATTTAAGTAAGACTCCGGTTATCCACCTCCAGGCAATAGACAGCTGCTTGCTCATAGAATCATAGAATCTCAGGGTTGGAAGGGACCTCAGGAGGTATCTAGTCCAGCCCCCTGCTCAAAGCAGGACCAATCCCCAACTAAATCATCCCAGCCAGGGCTTTGTCAAGCCTGACCTTAAAAACCTCTGAGGAAGGAGATTCCACCACCTCCCTAGGTAACCCAGTCCAGTGCTTCACCACCCTCCTAGTGGAAAAGTTTTTCCTAATATCCACCCTAAAGCTCCCCCACTGCAACTTGAGACCATTGCTCCTTGTTCTGTCATCTGCCACCACTGAGAACAGTCTAGATCCATCCTCTTTGTAACCCCCTTTCAGGTAGTTGAAAGCAGCTATCAAATCCCCTCTCATTCTTCTCTTCTGCAGACTAAACAATCCCAGTTCCCTCAGCCTCTCCTCATAAGTCATGTGCTCCAGCCCCCAATCATTTTTGTTGCCCTCCGCTGGACTCTTTCCAATTTTTCCACATCCTTCTTGTAGTGTGGGGCCTAAAACTGGACACAATACTCCAGATGAGGCCTCACCAATGCCGAATAGAGGGGAATGATCACGTCCCTCGATCTGCTGGCAGTGCCCCTACTTATACAGCCCAAAATGCCGTTCGCCTTCTTGGCAACAAGGGCACACTGTCAACTCATATCCAGCTTCTCGTCCACTGTAACTCCTAGGTCCTTTTCTGCAGAACTGCTGCCTAGCCATTCAGTCCCTAGTCTGTAGCAGTGCATGGGATTCTTCCGTCCTAAGTGCAGGACTCTGCACTTGTCCTTGTTGAACCTCATCAGATTTATTTTGGCCCAATCCTCTAATTTGTCTAGGTTCCTCTGTATCCTATCCCTACCCTCCAGCGTATCTACCACTCCTCCCAGTTTAGTGTCCTCTGCAAACGTGCTGAGGGTGCAGTCCACGCCATCCTCATCACCAAGCGTGGAATCTGTGTTGACAACCACTCGAAGAAGAAAGGACACTTACTTGCCTTGCAGCAATTGGTTCTTCAAAATGTCTTGTCCACAGAGTTTTCACAACCTGCTTTCTTTCTCCGCTACCGCGGAGTTCTGTACTGGTGAAAGAACTGAGGGGCAGTTGGGCCCATGCTACCCTTTATGCCCTCAGGCGAGGGGGAAGTGAGGTTACTTATGGTGCAGGCGTGACCCCAACAGACACTGCTGGACAAAATAATCTGATCTCTCATGCATGGAGCACCAAGAGCGGAATCTATATGGGCAATGCATTGCCAAGAACCACATTTACCGTAGGGTACATAACTGTTCTTTCTGGCAGAGAAGAAAGTACTGTGGCCACATCTCCTGATTGTCACAGGGAATTGTTTGGATTGTGGTTGAGTGTCTTGGATAATGGATTTTGCAGCAAGAATTACTAGCTGGGAATAAAGGGTATTGATTTCTCAAGAGCTGCTGGAGACTTTTATGGTTTTACAGCCAATGGGGGCTGCTTTGGGCTATAGAAGGTTTGGAGTCCATTATGCAAGGGTGGGTTTTACTGTTCTTTCTCGCTCCCTCTCTTCTAGAACGTTGTCAAACTGGGCATATGAATTTGATAAATGGGCTCCTTCTGTGGTGAAGGTCTCATACAAGGCAAGTACTGGAGTTCGGTCCTGCACTTCTCACTGTGAAACCGTTTGGTTGCGTACTTTGTAAGCAGCTTTTAGTACCTGTATAACCAACCCCGATAGAAATGCAGTGTTCCCTTT